>JAKTYQ010000005.1:0-58841 GCA_030674525.1 Metschnikowia chrysoperlae
AGATCAACCAGAATGATGGCGACGCCGTGAAAGTGTTACCATTAGTGAAAGTCGACGACAAATTCGTATTTGACGCCTTGACTAACAAACTCTTACTGGCGCTTTCGACATCGTTTGCCGCCGAGCTCAAACCACGCGCTGTGGAAGTATTTGAGCGCTTAGTCAGTGTAAACAAGGAGAAGTTATTGCTGATCTTGGCCGCGCACGACCAGACTTTGAGTGACCTTGAAATGGTTCTTTCTCGCACATTAGGCGCTGGCGACGCGTTGGCCGAAGACGCATTGGCCGAGCAGAACCTTGATGTCCTCGCCGCCGACCCTGCACCAGAAGATTTGGCTGCAAAATTCGCCCCTTACAAATCTACACTCACTACGTTTTTGACCTCGCTGAGCCTGAGCGAATTCGACAAATTGGTGGGCGTATTGTTGCCGTGTTTAGATGGCATTGTGGCGGAGCAATTGAAAACCGTGTTCGGATTTGTGAAAGTCGTTCTTAAAGGTGAGCCGGAGGCGCAGTGCCTGTTTCTTTTGCGTTTAGCCGTGACACCCGCCGTGCCTATTGGGGTGAGATTGGTGGCGATGAAATGCGTTGCCACAAAGCTCAAGGAGGCAGGACAAAGAGACGAGAATACTGCATTGTACTTGTTGACCCCGCTCCTTTTACTCATTCTTTCTGACCCAAGCAAGACAATCAGGGGCTACGCTGTGAAAATCCTAGAGCAAATTCGCGACTCAACTGCAAAGCTTCTCCTGCGCGAGGGCAAAAAAGTCAAAGCCACGTTATTCATGGAGCTGCAAATTTACGGCGAAACTGACTCTGCGCAGCGTAGTATCATATCGCCACTGGACGGAAATGCCATGTTGCAGGTGCTTTTCGAGCACCAGGACCAGCTCAGCAGCGTAATCGTGGACGCCGCGAGAGTCCAGCAGTTGGTTTTTGACAGCTTGTTCCGTGCGTCGAAACTGGGCCTGAAAAAGTTTGGCCTGGTGTTGCTCCGCACGTTTGTGCTCAATCAGTGGTCGCTTGCGTCAATGCCGCTCGTGTTAAAGGCAAGGGCATGGACGATTGTTGCGCACAGAAACACGGCGCAAGGCGGTTCTGACGACAGGTTCGTGTTTGTTGAGGACTTGAAAGCATACTTTGCAAAAACAGAGAGCTGGCGCGCCGAAGCCGCCGTGGCGCGTATTCCATACGAGGATGTTGAAACAGCTATTGTCAGTATTGTGGGCGGGCACACGGCAAATGCAGAGAATACACGCAAGGAAGTTGATTGGTTATTGCGTGCGCTTTCTGCGGAAGGCTCACTCCAGCTTGCAGCAACCAAGCGCATAATCGCGCTTTTCCCCGAGGTGAAAGCAGATGAGCATAAATTGCGCCTCTGCAGCGAGATGGTGGAGTTGGCCGCGCTGGATAGCGATGCCACGCTTGCGTTTGACCCCTTGGAAACGTTGCAGGCGCTCGAGTTTTCGCACGATGCCATCATTGCATTGATACACACAGTAAATATTGTGACGGAGGTTCCTGAGCCTGGTGTAGCTAAGCGTCGCAGGCGGTCATCACAGAGCACACAGAAAACCATGGCACGTGACGATATCAGCACGATGGCGGCACAGCATTTGCGCAAGCTCTCGGTGGTATTGGATGTCTTAGAAAGTCAGTTGCGCCGCCGTGCGCTAGACTTGGCCAGCCCACAGTTGTTGCAAGAAATGTTCAAGATTTTAACCGATTTGGACTACCTATGCAGCGACGGCAAAATGCCCGTGTTGTACGCGCAGGAAACATTGGCCGCATGCATGTTGCTAGCCATTGTTGAGATGAAAAAACCGGCTCTCCAGCAGAAGTTCAAGTTGGACTCAAACTCTGTTCGTGCTGATTTGATCGTGAATCTGATCAGGCTCCTGCAGCTGCCACAGGTACAGAACAGGTTGTTGTTAGTGGTTGCTGAATTGGCGTCACTCGCGCCCGAGATTATTCTTCACCTGGTTATGCCGATCTTTACGTTTATGGGAGCGCATACAGTTCGCCAAGACGACGAGTTTAGCAGCTCGGCATTGCAGCAGACTATTGCGAAGGTAGTACCAGCAATCACTGCGGCGTCCGCGCTGGCCAGTGCAGAAATCGAGTTTTTGCTTGCCAGTTTTGTCACTGCTTTCCAGCACATCCCTAGACATCGCCGCGTGAAGTTGTTTGTGTCATTGATAAAGACATTGGGGTGCGACAAGTCCTTAAACACGATTGTTTTCTTGATTGGCCAGCAGTACGCCGCGAACTTGGCAAAACATCGTGCCCAGGAGTGCGATGCTTTAGTGGACTTTGTCACATCGGTTCTAAAGACGTTTGCCGCTGAAGAGTGTCTTCAAGGGTTGCACGGATTCTTCCAGTTGTGGGACTTGGTGCCCACGCAGGCGTTGGAGAAAGACTCCGAAGAGTGGGCAGCTTTGAGTGGTAGACCTGTTTTTGGTGCTGCCGTCGTGAGCCTCCCTACAAAAGACTTGCTCGCGATGAAATCGCGGCTCTTGCGCTTTTTGAACCGCGCGTTGGCCGCCGACGAAAACGTCGCGTTTGGTAGCGTGGTGTCATTGAAGATGAAGATTGCGCTTTTGCTTTTCGATGACGAAACGCCGCAGAAGGAAAGAGACGATGTGTTGCGCTGTACTAGCCAGCTTACATCGTTTGTCTTGACGGCTTTGGAGACCGCCACGGGACTGGATTTGTACGGGCCGGAAATTGTTGAGGAGTTGTACGACTCGCTCAAGAGCGTATTGAATTTGCTCCCCTTGAGTCACTACATACGTTCGATTGTGCCATCTTTGAAAATTGCCAAGGACCCAATGGCAGTCAAAGTGGCGAAGAACTTTGCGGTTTTGGCCGGCCAGCGCATCGAGACAGAGGTTTCAAGGGCATCATTGGACGAACAGGTCGACAGCGTCGTGGCCGAGCAGTTGTTACCCGTGTTGGTTGACGGCATAGAGAAGTTCTCCAACACAGAATTGGTCCAGGCGTACTTGGACACATTTGCAATCATCGTGACGCGGTTTGGCGCCACTATGCCCGAGTTTGCGCAGTCGACACATGCCAAGTTTTTGGTGGGTTCGCTTCGTGTGCTTACTTCCGAGAAGGGTTTGTTGAGTGACCATGTTGAGATCGTTGTTTCCTCGTTGAGTGCACTCACCAGCATAGTCAATTGTCTCGGCGTGAAATGTATCGGGTTCTTCCCTAAAATCTTGCCGCCAGCATTGGCTATTTGGAAATCGACGCTCTCAGAGACGAACGATGACCTGGGCTCAGATTCTGACGATTCCGATGAAGATGAGCGTAATGCGTTGGTTCAAGGTGCAGTATTGATGCTATTCTCTTGTCTTGTGAAGAGAATGCCTGCGTTTGTTATCTCCAGCTTGCTCCCCATGATCCGTGCCGTGCTAATGAGTGAGCACATTGACAGCAGGATCCGCCTGGGTGTGTTAGGCTTGATGGTGGAGCACATTGACGGTTCCCAGGTGTTGCAGGCAATGTGCAACATGGCGTTGACCGAAAATGTATATGCGCTTGACAATGCCGTGGGCTTAGGCCTTTACCTCAATGGCATGGTGAATGTCATTGAGCATTGCGACAAAAAGGCCGTCACCACCCACTCGTCGTTGTTCATGCGGTGGATGATCAAGTCATTTGAGTTCCGTAGCGAGCATGGCGAGGCCAATTTCAACGACAACACGGTCCACAGCATCGAGCATTCATTCCATGAGTGCGGGCTCAAGTACGTGATGAAGTTGAATGACAAAAACTTTCGTCCACTTTTCGCCAGCTTGGTGCGTTGGGCCGTCAGCGGCGAGGGCTCCGGGTCGCAGACCGCGCGGGAAATTCGTTTGCTCAGTTTCTTCAAGTTCTTCAACAAATTGCAAGACAACTTGCGCTCGATCATCACGTCATACTTCTCGTACCTCCTTGACGCCACGGTGGCGCTCTTGGGCGAGTTCCAGGCAGGCTCGGTCGCGAACACAAACTTGCGCCGTGTGGTGTTGCACTCGTTGGCGTCATCGTTCAAATACGACCAGGACGACTACTGGACGCACCAGTCGCGATTCGACTCGATGGTGGGCCCACTTCTCGGACAGCTTGCTAATATCGAGGATGCGATCGGTAAGCACTTGGTGAAAGCGATCTCGTTTTTCGTGGCAAATGTCTCGTCCGACGAGCACAACGACACGATCGTGCAGGCATTCATCCGCCATATCTCGAACGAGCACGATAATTCACTGCAAACGAAGATCTGGGCCGTGCGAGCAATGAAGACTGTGCTTCAGAAAATGGGCGAGCAGTGGCTCTCGTACTTACCGATGTTCATTCCTTACATCGCAGAGTTGTTGGAGGACGATGATGAGGCCGTCGAGATGGAGGTACGCAAGGATTTGGTGCGTGTCATCGAGTCGATTCTCGGCGAGCCGCTCGACAGATACCTTAGCTAGACCTGAAAGACTACAGGAGACTGCCAGTGCCACGGCTAGGTGGTTCTTGGCTTTCAAAGTCAAGAGGCGACGCGGGAAAATGGAGCTGCTACTGGTGTAAAGAGAGATGACCGTGATGACATTAGACATGCAATTATAGTCAGATATGCAAAGAATCACACACTGTAAATCTTATCGATAGTTTCGTTTCACTGCAAAATTGTAATTTTGCCCGGTTTAGAAATCTCACCGGCTCGATCCGGCTGCAAATGCCATGGAAAGATCTCGAAAATTCGCCCTGGTGTACAGGTGTGCAGATTAATAAAAGCGAGAAAATTTCAGAATTCGCTTGTGGAGCACTCCAAATCGTATACACACAAAATGGTATGTATCACTCGTTTCAAAAGCGAAGTAGGGTACAGATGTTATGGTGGGTGACCGCATGAAAGAAAGCGTGATTTGAAGACATTCAACGCTGAGATACCAGCCAAAATGGTCTGATAAAGCCTGATATCAGGCGAGAAGTAAGAGGCGCAGATAAGGTTTTTGTAAAGAGAGTTTTCACTATCAGAACAGTGTGATACCATCGACTAGACCCTCCTTCTTTACCAATTGTGATGATATTAACCGGCAGTCTTTCTTGAAAAACGTCAACAACTTGAAGCCCTTGTTCGACAGAGTCTTGGTGCAGAGAATGAAGCCTGCTCTGAAGACAAGCAGCGGCATTTACATCCCTGAAAAGAACCAGGAAAAGCTCAACCAGGGCACGGTTGTGGCTGCCGGCCCAGGTGTTACGGACGTATCCACAGGAAAATTGATCCCCGTTGCCGTGCAGGCCGGCGACAAGGTGTTGTTACCTAACTTTGGCGGCTCGCCAGTGAAGGTTGGCGAGGAGGAATACTTGTTGTTCAGCGACAGAGAGATCTTGGCCAAGATCGAGAACTAAGCAGGGTGCAATTCTTGTATCCCTGGATTTTACTGTAAATAGAAATGCCAATCTTGGACTAATTATGAGGTGCTGTAAGAACACGTTCCGCTTAGTGGGTGTTTGATAGGAAATGTGACTTGATGGCCACATGCAATGTTTCATGGACTGGCCTCGGAAAACAGTGCCATTCAGCATCTACACCCGAAGCTTTTAACCCAATAGCACGCTACCCGTATATATATGGCCGTCCTGGGTCTGTGCAGTCTGATTTTGAAACGATCAAGGAGGCCAAGTCAAGCAACCCCCTTTAAATCGTAAAGGTACCTGTTTCCTTTCTTATGACTAGGGAATAATAATCTCCCGTCGGATTTAGGGAGCAATTGCTTAGACTTATAGTGGAAGTACATAAATGCAGGCTTAGCAAAGACTGAAGGGATTAATTGTAAATTCCCAATGCAATCGATCTGATCCATTCGTGGCACCAATTTGGATTTTTGAGATTGGGCTTACTCAAAACAAAACACACCTTCCCTTTTGTTTGATCAGTTCCTCAATTCTATGTTTCCAGTACCCTTATATCTATAGAGTTCCCGAAGTGGGTCAGTCAATCACGACGGACAGTTTCGAGCAAAGCTAGGTGAGTGGCTTCGATTATTTCTTTTTATTTGAGCGAATTAAAAACAAAAGACTAAAAATAGAAAAATAAAATAAGGTCGTCTGAGATGAAGACTCTGAATGGCCGTGCTCAAAGTACCACCCATTCAGTTAATACGCGAGAAAGACCCTGCCACAGGTGTGTGTGCAAGCTTCATGCAAAATGTCCTCAGACCAATGAAAACCCAAACAAACCAGATACCGAGAAATATAGTCTACACACATCTCGATAGTGATAACGGATTTCTATCGCAGAATTACCCTCTCAAGGACGATGGCCTTGAGATTGGGTCCCCTTATCGCCACAAGCACTAAATTAAGAAACACCCGTGCCCCCCGCGTACTCTGTCCTCATATATCTCCAGGATGCCATCTGATCCACAAAAGATAAGCCCCACAAACCGTGTTTAAGCCATTAGTCACTTGATTGCGACTAAAAGAGCTGGCTGATCGATACGACTTAAATTCCCACAGCTTATATTCAAAATAATAAATTGAGTTGGCAACCCGAAAGCATCCACATATATTCGCGCGCCTAGGTCTCTTTCAGCAAGGTTGAATCAGCGCCACAAATCGTCATTAAAGTCGCCAAATCATCGATAGAGCTCTCGAGGATAACTTACACATACACAGTCCATCCTTATAATGACGGAGAATAAGTTTGCATCGTTCAAATTGGTCTTACTAGGCGAGTCCGCCGTCGGGAAGTCACTGGTGGTGCACAGATTTGTCAAAAACACATTTGACGACATGCGTGAACTGACAATCGGCGCTGCGTTTCTTACACAGACGCTCACGTTACAGGAGATCAACACCACCGTGAAATTTGAGATTTGGGATACCGCAGGCCAGGAGCGGTACAAAAGCTTGGCGCCCATGTACTACCGCAACGCTAACGCCGCGCTATGTGTCTACGACATCACATCCAGGCTGTCTTTCGCCAAGGCACAGGACTGGGTACGCGAGTTACGGAAGCAGGCACCCGAGGGCATCGTTTTGGCGCTCGTGGGCAACAAATTGGACATGGAAACCGAGCGAGAAGTAGACCTGACTGAGGTGGGGGAATACGTTGCGCAGCTCGACCGTGAGAGCGCCCATCTAGGCACCAACACCAGCGTGATCCACTTGGAGTGCTCTGCAAAAACCGGTGCGGGGGTGTTGGATGTATTTAATGCGATCGCCAGGGCGTTGCCAGTGGAGGATGTGGGCAATAAACGCACAGCGAAGAGGGTCGAACTTAACCACCGCCAGGAGCAGCCCCTGCAAAGCTGCTGCTGATAGGAGGTGTGCTCGGGGTGGCCGCGATGTTCAGAATCCTTGATAGCTCAGAGGTTTGTTACAAATTCCTGGCCGAGGTCTACCGGAGATGAGGTTGACCGTTTGCAGACAATTGATGCTGATCACTTCAAAACACATTTTTCCTCACGTTGCCTTGATCGAGGTTACCGAAGAAATCTTGATGAACATACAGCCCTCCACTTCATCAAGACAGTGTCTCGTTAGTAATCCTCCATAGCCGCGAGCTGATGTTTGCTGTGAAACGAAAGGCTCTGTACTCTTACGTATTCTCTCTTGCCGGCCCCCAGCCTTGACTGAACTTTTATGATGCTGATGTGATTGTCTTTGATAATACTGCGTGTTCATCAGCTATTCACTGTGCTATAGCTTCCTTGTACTACTGGTGAACGCGCTGTTCCCATGTGGGTTGTTGGCGCCGGTTCAATCTGCCTCGTTTTTCAAGCTTCACGGCCGGTGTCCGCAGACTCGAGATTTGCAAGTCCAGCGTGCTGGCGGCGTGCACCTGGCGTCACAGGGAAATGTTTGTTGAACTACAGCCCCAGCGAACGCCTGATATTCAGTAGTTCTATGCGTATCTTCGAGTTGCGTACAATTCCTATGTGAATCTCATTGACATTGGCATACTTTGTGATCAATACGCCATGCTCTCTTCATGCCTCCAAAGAATGTCATGTTGAGACCCCTTTGGGTCACCTGAGTCTACAACTTCAGTTCATAGATCATTTATACATTAGAATGAGTGCAAACTATAAAAAACGTGAATGTGATGCATGCATGAGATCGTAGGCTGGAAACGCTTAGACTAGCTCTTCTTTGGGAACAAAGGCTCACCAATGTTCTTTCCGCGCAACTTCACGCCTAATGCACGTTCCATTTTGCCCAAAACCTGCTGGTTGGGGACAGCACGGCCGGCTTCGTAGTCATTGATGACCTGCGGCTTCTCATTACATTTAGTTGCCAAGTCCTTCTGCGTGAGCTTCTTCTCTTGTCTCGCCTGAGAAATGGCCTTACCAACAGAGACATCCACCTTCTTCACCTTGACCACGTCGTCCGTGTTGTCCAACTTTGTCAATCTCTGGCCCTCAGGATTGCTCTTGGTATTTGTCAGGCCGTATTTCTTCTCCGTTCCCAAAACACCACCAGTTCTTCTGGCTGCGTTCAACTCGGCAGCTGTACGCGCAACCTTCTCTCTGGGGCCACCGCCGCCAACACGGGCTTTCTGGCCTATAATTGTCACGTTGTCCCAGTCAGACATTATATTATGGAAATTCTTTGAAAGGATAGGGCTTGGTCCTGAGGTAAATCAAAATCGTTCGAGTGTGAAGATTTTGTTGTAAGCTTGTAAAGTTTCGACTCGATTCTAGTCAAGATAGTTAGTCCAAGCAGAAAATATGCGTTCTCTTCAAAACGCTAGGCTGGGGAACTCTCGTGAGATATATATGCCGTGGCCGGTTGAGAGCACGTGACTGTGGATCATAATGGAAGCTTTTTCGCACGGAATCGTCTCACCGCTGAGCTATATGCCGGTCCGGTTTGCCGCCTTCAGCGTCATAGCTGCCTTGTAGGTCACCTATTTGCTAATAGTATGCGTTTAACTCGATCTGAGTTGTAGGTTTTTTGGTAGATTTTATGCATCAGTTCTGGTCCCCACCTTCAGTCACATTTCAAATATTCTTTTTAGTCAGGAAAAGGTGAAAAATCCAATTTTTTTTGCTTGCTTGCTCGCAAGAGTTCGATGATTGCGTTGATGACTCAAGTTTGATCGCGGCTATCAGCCTCAAAGCTCTGGACAACGGAGGGAATCTAACACACAACTTCAGGCTGATTCAGTCACTTTCGACGTTTGAGGACCCGGAGTTGTGAAATGTCAGCTCAAGGGCCAAAATGAAGTCGAAAGCTCACATTACTTGAGATCTAGCGCCTGGCTAATCGGCTGCTGCGGCCAATGTGTGCCCTCTGAAATTGTTTTATGGTAAGAAAGCTTAGCTTGCAATTCTTCATGAAACAAGCTTTGGTGACTAACTAATAGTGATAAGTTTGACAGCCCGCATGTCATATCGTGCCGCATAAAATCAATCTGTGTGATAAGTCTAAGCATGCCATTATTCACATCCTTACTGCTATGTTCAACAGGAATACATTACCTATTGCAGCCGAAATGTACTCCGTTTTGCAGTTCCCCGGAAGTACCACGGCATTTGCGCGTTCGTCCTCGGATCTCACCCCCGTTTTTGGGTTCCGCACCCTGTGCCGTTGCGCGTCTCACCCCAAAACCTTATCGAGTCCCACTTTTCCTCATATGAGGCCAATTGATTAGAATTTCGCCCTAGATTTCCTAGCAGCGATACAATTCATACACCAAAATGTCGATTGTGACCGTGAAACTGCGTTCTTCCGCGATAAAGGGCTTCTCCGAGGAATTGACCTCGTTCTCGATTTCCCGCATCTATGAAAAAGTCGCTCTGCGCAGCAAGTTGCCGCTTGCTCAAGTGAAACTTTCCGTGTTGGGTGCTGATGGCAAGCACAAGCCCATTGATTTCGACGCTACTCTCAATGAGTACTTTGATGCTCAAAGCCTCGCGGGTGAGGTTGTGCTCTACGCAAAAGATTTGGGGCTCCAGATCGCGTGGAAAACCGTGTTCTTGTTGGAGTACTTGGGCCCGATCTTGATACACTCGCTCGTATATTTGACGCTGGCGCATGTTTTTGGCGTAGCCCAGAGTGAGACGCAAAAATTGGCACTCTGGTTGGCAGTGTTGCACTTTGCCAAGCGTGAGTACGAGACGTTATTTGTTCACCGGTTTTCAAACTCTACTATGCCACTTTTCAACTTGTTCAAGAACTCGGGCCACTACTGGATTTTGTCCGGTGTGAACTTGGCTATTTTCACCTACTCGTATAGTCCCGCGTCGTTGAAAGCCGCCGGACCGTTGGCATCCTTCTTGTTCCACGTGAATAGCTTGCCGCAATTTGTTAATTACGCGCTTGTTTTATTATGGGCGTTCGCAGAGGTGTCAAATTTTATTACACACTTGAAATTGGCAGGTATTCGTGCAAAGGACAAAAAGGCGTACGCGATTCCCTACGGCTATGGTTTTGACTGGGTTGTGTGCCCCAACTATTTCTTCGAGTCGTTATCGTGGCTCGCGTATGCGCTCTTGGTTGGTAATTGGAGCACATGGTTGTTCTTGGTCGTAAGCAGCTCTCAGATGTACATGTGGGCCCTCAAGAAAAACAAGCGCTACTTGACAACATTTGGCGACGAGTACAAGAAGTTGCGCCGGGCAAAGTACATTCCTTTTGTTGTGTAAGTGGCGAAGATGAGAGATACGGGAACATTCTTCTGTCTTGAAGATTCTCAAAGATCGATAGATCCTTGCGCAATTAGCGCAGCTAACGCATTGTGTGTATCATATTTTCAGCGAATGAATCAGGTTCTCAGTGAGATTTTGAATCCGTTAGTAATCAACAGGCGCGTTTTAAATTATAGTAGCTTCTATTGCAAGCGGTTAACATACGACCTACTTCCACTACTTCGACGGAGGTGGCAATTTGAGAACCACCAACCGAGCGAACTTCGCCAATTGTTACGACAGTATGAGGGAAAAGTGTCTTGACATGCCCTCAGTGTCCGAGTTGCCATTGTCTACCTTGTCATAAGTGTTTGGACCGTCATGTGATCCAGATTCCAATTGGTCCTGACTCACTATAGTACGTCAAAAGTCATCTCGCCATTGTTTGAAGATTTGATAGCACAATAATAAAGAAACATCAATATCGTCTCATACATACTCAACCCCTTGTAACGCCTAAACTTCTTCCCCATCACCCTGTCAACTCTTAAACCCAGAATCATTTTCGAGAACTATCTAAGGAAAACCTTGGCATCTTTTCAAGCCCCATCCAACACCACCTACACCCTCAAAAGAATACAGTTTACCTTTCATCACCCTTATTACTCTTTTAACTTCAAGCAAATACTGTTAACACAGTGACGCTCATCTGTGGGTGTTTTGTAGCCCTCCCCTTTGTAAATATGGCCTAAATGGCCATCACATTTCGAGCACCTCATCTCCGTACGTGTCATACCCATCAGACGGTCTTCAATCGTACGGATTGCGCCTGGGATTGCCTCATAAAACGCAGGCCACCCACAATGCGCTGGAAATTTCGTGTCGGCTTTGTAAAGCGGCTGGCTACATCCCACACATAAATATTCACCTTTTCCGGCTGGTGTGTTCACGTACTCGCCCAGGAAGGGCGCCTCTGTGCCCAGCTGACGGAGGACGCGAAACTGCTGTGGCGACAACACGGCCAGCCATTCTTGCTCTGTTTTCATGGTGTATAGTCTGATGTTTCCAGTGGATCTGACGGTGCCAAGTGGTGACACAATAGATGCTGTGAATTTCGGTAATCTGCGTCTAAGAACGGTATTGACTCTGATCATAGACTTGTCGACGGCAGAGCAAAAAAAAATATCCTGTCGAGATATTAAGGTCCCGTCTTATATGCAATTTGGCAGCCTATGGGTATCTAGGTGTATAGTGGCAAATCCATGACGATTGCGCATGGACCCTCGGAAAGGCAATGAAGCTTTGCGCGTGTGGCAAAGTTCCGAGGGCACTCGTGAACATCGTCTTTGCTTTAAACTGGCTGCAACGACAAGAAGGAAAATGGAATCTGATAAATATTCTCGAAAAGATTCTCGAACTATTTTTCTCATGTGAGTATTTGAAATAAAAATTGTGAAGTGCGTCATCAAAAGTGAAACAACAACGGGCGCTTGTCAGACGAGCTAGCTGATCTGGCATTCCTAGGTCTGTGCTTGTTAAGGATTCGACACGTGTAAGATGTCACAAGGCATCTTTTTGACCGGTCACGAAGTTTCATGCAAACGCCAGATATCGAAGTGACCACAAATCTGCCGTGTATGCCAGATCGAAAACTCACAGTCATTCCTTACGCCCTGCAAGGAAACACTCTCGTGACCAAGTATCTGAGCTCGGCCTGTTCTTCCCCTGAACTGGATTTTTCATGTTTTCAATGTAAAAGTAAACATGGCTCATGATATTCTTTATCCTTTTTTAACTCAAAAACACCAAAATTGTTTACAGCAATACATCTATATTCACACTAGTGCTTTGCTTCTCATTTACTGTACATTTTGCTATAGCAACCCTACGTTGCTAATTAGGCGAAGCCCACTATCTGATCCGTCACATGCTCATCTCATGATGTAGTTGTACTTGCCCTTGAGCTCTCTAGATGCGTCGCCACCAGTAGTCTTGACACCCCATGCAAGTTCAATGTCCAAGTCACGTGGGTTGTGGCCATTAGGTTTCAGAGCAATCGTGCCTTCGATGACATCGCCTTTCTTCAAGTCTAACACCTGGTCCATGTAAAACACCGTCTGCTTCCAGTGTGTGTAGTGGTTCATTGGTCCTGTGTGCAAGGTGACTTTCTCGTCGCCAGGGAAATCACAGTCCCACCATACAATGTATGCGTGGCACAAGTCGGCATCGATAGCCTTTATCGAGAACTCACGGCGGAACGCCAAGTCTTCTTTCGTCACGGTGTTGATGTCAAACTCGAAAAACTTGTGTGGTGTGGTGATCAAGCTCTGATTGTCCACGGTATCAACCAATGGCTCGCTCATGGCTATTTCGATGAACGGCGTGTAGTCAAAGCCGTAAACGTCTTCCCAATAATGGATCTTGTCGTTTTTGTAGTTTCCGTCCTCAATGCCAGCAATGTACATCAGGCATTTGTCGGGCAAAATGAGGCCGCCAGGAACCAAGTATTTGTCACGGGCATATAACACAGTGTCCAACATCGACTCGTATAAGAGGAAGTAGCCCATCCATTCCGACACAATTATGTCGACCGAGTCCACTGGTAACTGGATGTCCTCCAATTTACCCTGAATGAGGGTGATTTTGTCGGAAAATCCATTGAGCGACACAATCTGCTTGGCCTTGTCAATGATGCTCGACATGTCCACGGAGTACACGTGTTTGGCCCCGGCCTTGACGGCAAACATCGACAAGATTCCTGTTCCACAGCCCACATCGAGCACGACCTTGTCCTTCAATAAGTGCTTATTTTTGAACATCGCCGACCGGTACAGTAATGTTCTCGACGTATCTTTGAGCATTTCCTCGTGGATACCGAAGTGATCGTACGACGAGAAGTAGTGTTGTTCTGTGGATGGCAAGGTGGCCTTATCGGTGGCAGACATGGTGGATTTAGTTATGAATTGACTATTTGTTGGAAAAAAAGACGATGTGGAAAATGGAGAGATGAGCTGTGGAGATGCGGCCCGCGTGGTTTCTTTTTTGCGCGATGCCGCACTGGTCCCGCATCGGCACCCAGATCGGAAATTGTCTTTATCAAAAATAAAATAATATTTACGCAACTCGACAATTTCGGAGGCAGAATTACTGCTCCCGTGAAATCGTCAGCCGGGCTCTTTCTTGTGTCATTGAGCTATGGCTGTTTTTTCTGTCCTTTTTTTAGTATCAAGGAATCTTTTGATCTTATATCTTATAAAAATCATCGTTCAAAACACGTGCATGGGCAGATCGGCCACTGGAATGTCAACTATTTTAGCCAAACGTCAGGATGTTCAAACTTAAACTGGCTAGCTTACAAATTGCTACACACATGGCGGATGCGTGTTTACCTTGAACCTTTAATGATATAAATATAGATTAAGCCATACTGTGACCGATTCTGGCCCCCGGCTTTATATCAGATGCATCAAGCAAAAACAAAAACAAAAACAAAAAAAATTAAATTATCTGACCTTATTGTTTTTCCTCAGTGCCTGCAGTCAAGTTTCAGAAAGCATTTAGTGAAAATCTCGATTGAACAGACATAAACGAGCCTACACGCCAATCAAACCTGCTTGCATTGGCTATAGTCATAGTTTGACCAACTGTCTATCTGAACATGTTTGAGAGTTGACATGCGTATGGCCGACGTCGAACGCGTTGCTCCCATTCTGTAGTAAGCCCTGTTTCAAAGGGTCTTATGTCTTGGTAGGAGTACCCCAATGCCTTTCTAAAGAGTGACATTTGGATGTCAGAGAGCATAGTTCTCGCCAGATTGTGGGAATATAGCTAGAGTCGTTTTCCACACAAATATATGTAAACCGGTCTGATTATATTAACCTTTATCACGCTATGAATTGAGTTGATGAACACCCTTTTCTAAATAGTATGTCCGAAAGAGGATGCAACGATGTTCAGCATTATCTCAGGACCCTGGTACCAGCCCATGGCGATGACTAGCAGGGTAGTGAATACACTCCCACTAGAGTTCCGAAAGGTGTTCAACTCTCTCTCTCTCTCGGTGACGCCAATTAATGACGCGAGTGTACTTTTCGATGGCGTGGCCTTACGTTTGACACCGCCACTTTTTCTTTTTCATCGCCTCATCACAGATGGCGCTATAGGGGTCTCTGCTCTATATTTGAGACCGTTCTAGTTCTTTAGTTTTTATTAACCGAATACACGCACTAGTTAATATTGAAAAGGTACCGTGAACATAACACACATCATAAGAGTATCCACCTAATCCCATGAAATGTTCACAGGGTTCGGCACCGTCGATGGTGATTACCTCTCTTCTGTGTGTCGAATTCCAGTATATCGTCAACAGAAGACTGACGCATTTTTGTCATCAAGATTTGTTTTCTCTATTTATATGAATGATTTGACCGGGTGTTGTCTATATAGTCACAATCCATCTCTACAACCACGTAAAGAAGTTCCTAGGCGTAGCAGTCAACTGACTCGAATCACGCTTCCGACTTTATCCTTGATAAAGTGACACACGAAAGATGAAATGATACTGATGCCGAGCATTGCCACCAACACCATGTTCGAATTACGGTACAAGCGTGCCGCGTCAGATGGCCACCCACTGTAGAGCGCATATGTCGCCGTGACAGAACCCAAATTACCCAACCCAGAAACTAACGCAGCACTAACAGCAATACCGCTGTCGCCGTAGACGGGTCCGAGAATCTCCGCTGACCACGACATACAAATAGGCACTGTCGGGCCCAATCCAAATCCGGCGATCAACAATCCGCCATACCTGTTCCAAGAGCCCTTGGCAAAAGTGGTAACAAACATACCGCATATAATGATGAGACACGCACCACTGAAGAAAAAAGCCCTGTGCTTTTTGTAACGGTCAGCGAACGGAGTTATAAGCAAGATACCGGCCAAGTCAAAGAGCCAAATTGGCGCATACAAAAGCGACACATTGATCGACGAGAGCAGCGGGTTGCTTGCGGCAATGATCGTCAGCCCAAACACAGCCAATCCAAAGCCGGTGCCGACCACACCAAAGTACATCATGATAATGGGCCAGATTCTGAGGTCAAGGATAATCGCCGTGACGTCTTTCCACGTCCATGTAATCAAACTATAACGGCTTTCGATATCGCGAAGGTGAAGCTCGCGTTCTGCAGGCGAGAGCGGGTGGGCTGTCGTGAAGTACTTGTTATACAAGACCATGAATTTGCTCGACTTTTCGGTGGTAACATGATGTGGCCGGTCAGGAAGCCACCAAAGGAGCAGGATTCCAACGGCAATGGTCACGCATCCATACACCAAATACATCCATTGCCAGCCCGTGTAGCCACGGACACCGTCCATCTTCTGGAAAGCGGCACTGAGCAAGCCGGCAGCAGCAGCAGAGATTTGGGCGGCGGTGAAGTAGTACCCAATTCTGCGCGTCAGTCTTTCATTGGGGTACCATAGCGAAATGTAATAAGACATTCCTGGCCATGTACCTGCGCCAACCACACCTGAAATGAACCTAACAGCAATAAGTGCCCCCGAAGATTCGAGTGCAATATAGCACGAGTAGACCAAACCAACACTAATGACGATTCTTGCGAGCCACAGCTGTGGGCTCACTTTAGTCATGATCAAGTTCATGGGAACATCAAAAAGGATGTATCCGACATAATACAATGCGGACGCGGTAGATGTGTCCTTAGGCGTCAACTCCAATTTTTGGCGCAACGAATGGCCCTGTTTCCTGTTCATCGTCAACGTCACGCCATAAACGCTTGAACCAAACGACGTGAGGAAGTAGAGACACCAAAGCGCTGGAATAATGCGCCGATCCAACTTGCGGTAAATTCTGTTCAATTCTTTCCTTGTGGGGGCTTCATTTCCACTAGAGATAGATTCCTCATTGAGCTGCGAGCTCACAGAGTTTTGCCCGCTAGTTTTCTCATCAATCTCAGTATTCATGCCGAGGTAGAGGGAATGCTGAAGATACTGGCAAACAGAAACGACGGGGGATCGTGCCTTTATTTATACGCGTATAAAAACCAACAAGTGGATAAAAACGCCCAAATTTTGGCACCCAGTCATGGCATTTCGCGCCCTTGAGTCAAGCGAGTCACCTGCGCGGCGTGCATACAGAGGTGACTTTGAGTCGCTCAAACCGCCCACGGAGGCCGTAAATGACGCAAGCCGTCCGCCTCGTTAACCAATCGATTTTCTTGCTTTCATTTTCATTATGGTCAGTAAAATCACAAGCTACCTCTCAATCCAGTTTTTAAAATGGACCTTATCTCCCGCTTAGCTCAGGACAAGGGATTCGGGCTTCGAAACAAATACAAGTAGCTTGTAATCTAACTCCGGTGCTGACGCATGCGGGCGGCTGGATAAGTATGCGGCGTTAGCGTGGACTTTCGAGAGTTCAGTCTTGCAGGCAACTCTGCAGGCATTGACTCATGCTGTATTAGGAACTGTATAGTTACCGACTCATGCATATGTGGCCCAACAAAAAGTGTTGCAAAGACTTTCGAGTATTCCTACGTTTCGTAGTCTAGAATTCGAGTTAGAATCGCAAAGAAAAAAGCTCAGGGCACAGTCTGGCGTAAAGTATACGCAGAATGTTTCACAGTGCCATGAGACTTTGAATTCAAGCTCAAAATGGCGACACAACTCACTCATGCCCACATGCACATTTTATCAGTAAAGGTTGTCACTTACCATATGCTCAAATTGAGCTGCAACATGGTGGGAACGCCCTCGCCTTAGCTTGACGGCCAATTCACAGGAAAGCGGTGGGCCAATATTTGTTCCTCCAGAAAGCAAATCAAGCACATATGCACAACCGAACTGAACCATGCCTATTGCCAATTGTCTGCCGCCAAGGCCGCGCACGTGATCTGGGCAAACTCGACACTCTGGTCAATGCAGAACGCGTGTGTGATCGCGTGTGTATGCTCAGTGCTTGGTTCCCCGACTTGGAACTGTACATTTCGGTTTTCTTGCGAGTGGTAGCGGCCCAAGATATAGTCACGCGTGTTGTCGTGGACCCAGTAATCGGATTCTGCGAAGAAACACCACACTTTGATCTGGTGGGTGGTCGGAATTTCGTGAAAGAACCAGTCGTTCATTGAATCATCACGATGAATGACCTGAAGTTCTTGACGGGCCAATGTGAGCGCCTGCCGCGCAATCCGCCGCAGTTTGTAGATCTTATACGTGGCATCAACTGCATTTTCCCACAGTTCCATCAGTTTTGCGTCTTTTAAACGGGGGCGTGATATGATAAAACGGGATATGATCAGCCGAGCCAAGGGGTCGGGTAGCACTGTTTGCAACACAGCCAAGAGGCACACTGCGAGCTGGACAACAGGCAACAAAGAGAACAACTTTGTGAAGAATACGCCGGAGTCAGATTTGGCAATATCGACGATCGTGGGGCATATAAGGCCCACAAACTCAACTTTTATGAGGTGATTCACCTCTTCGTCTTCCAAAAGCAGCGCCACGACCCTTTGCGTGATATAGCCGCCTACAGAATGGCAGAGAAAACTGAGCCTCGTGTGGCCTAAAAGCACGTGTTTCTTGATGATACTGCACTTATGGCGGACCTGGAAATCCAAGTCGTAGAAAGTTACGTCTTTTTTACCCGCCAGAATAAAATCATCAGATGTCTGAAAGCCAGCGTGGCCGATTGCCAAGATATCATATTCAGGGTACTTATCACCAATTAGATCCAAGTAGGTTGTGTAGTAGTCAATAAGCCCGGGATTGCCGGGAATGAAAACCAAAAGCGGGCTATTTTTGGACCCGGTGCTCGACTTCAAGTGATACTCCGTCGTCAACGGGTGCTCCTGGTTTGTGCTGATCATCGTTGGCCTTTGGATTGTATACGACTAAACGACTGTGGCCTCAAATGTGGAGAATTGGCGAGGTGGAACCACTGACTTCATATGCAGGCGCCACAGCATGAACATCTACCGCTTACAGAGAACGCATGCTCTCATGCAAAAAGAATTATCACAATGAAATGCAGAGAAAAAAATACACGCTCAACTTTTTCTTCTAGAAGGGTACTTTGAGAAATGAATGTCCCTTGTTTCCGGGCTTTCTTCGGTATGATACAGAGTCTGTAACATCGCTGCGACTACAGATTTCTTGACCGTTCTACTTCTCTGTTTCTTCTCTCTTTTTTCTTTTTCATTTTTTTTTTTCAGATATACTGTTTAAAGTTCCTCAAAGTCCAAACATACCTGTATGAGGTCTTTGACGTGCCGGTAAAACGCACATTGTCCCAGCCTAGGCCTAGGCCGTATCAATATGCATGACAAAATGCTGATTCCTAACTTTTTGAATGTCTGTGTCTCCATCATACAAGTCTCGCTCAAAGTAATGAACGTCGCCGTTTTTATGATACATTATCACTGTTTGCGTGCGTGTGCCGTAGAATCTATTTTCAGATGTCCCATCAAAAGGCGTGGCAGAAGCCTTAGCCGTGTCCAAAGGCGGGATGAAGATTGAATTGCGAAGCTCTACGAGCTTTGCCTCCGAAAACTCATCTTTGTTATTTTGTATCAGACGATCGTATGTGTTGGTAGACAAAATTTGAAAACATGCTTCAGTCAATTCCTCTTGGGTATAGTCTTTGTTGACCGCGTCAGATACAACCTGTGCGAGCAATGCCGTACCCAAGTTTGCCTTTGCCCACGGTTCGTAATATAGGGAATTGGATACCGAAAAGTGCTCCTGCCTGGCAATGTCGCTATGCTGGTCTGTGTCGTCAGCATCACTAGCATGTATTTTCCCGCGGTCGCCACGATTACTCATGATATTCAACGGCGCTAACTTGCCCGAAAGCGGGTCTTTCTGTAATTTTCCGTATATGAGGGTGAAGCCACCAATGTCACCGAGAGTCACCGACTCGCCATCTCCTATACTCTTCGTCAAGTTGCTTTCAAGTGTCCCATACCACTCTTCATCGAGCGAGGATGTCAAGTAGTTGATGGGTAGAATGCCCCTAGAGACTTTACTGACACTAAACTTCTTTTCTCTGTAATTGAGCAACATGGCAATTTTACCCTCTGACGTGACACCAATCCAAGTACCGTGTTCGCTGCGGCCAAGGTCTAGAGGAGAGATGATTTTCACACCATTTTCCAAATCTCTCACTGAGGCAAGCTGAGTCGGCCTGGCAAAGAACTCATCCCTGTTCGAGAGCACAATTATTGGGTAGTCTGGGTGGCTTGTTGTCGAAATCAAGATACACATAGTTGTTGGTCAAAGCCAGTGAAGGAGCCTGGACTCTTTGTTATGCACAAGACTTATGTGCATGACACTCGCCCGGAATTTGCGGGGTATTGAGCATGGGGTTCTCCAATACACTTTTTCTTCGCCTCGCCAAATTAGACCGAGAAAGTTGGTCGGCTCATGACTACGCTCGTGATGTATTAACCCATAAAAACTTGAATCTAGCACAGAATCTCGTGACTCTCGAAGGAGGTGTCTGCTTGTAAGGCCGCGTCGTCGTACCGCGAGGTCGTTCGCTTTGCATGCCCTTGTTCAAACGGCATTATTTCCTCGTAATTTGTGTCCGTCGCCTGAAGACTCGAGAAGGGATTATTCAAGCTCAAATTGGCTTGGAGCTCATCTGACGATTCACTGGAAGTTTTGAAGAAGTAAAGAGGATCACTGTAGAGCTCAGCCTTTCTGGGCTTTGAGTTTCGGTGCGACTGCAGAAGTGAGATCATAAGGTTTGATGTGGAGCCCTTTGCGCAAGAAGGCCCGACAAGCAGATACCCTCCCTCTCTTTCGAAACCAGAGACTTTAAGAGGCGAAGATGGCTCGGAAATTTCCAAGCTCTCCTCGGTCAACATGGTTCCCTTGAAATAAGAATGGCGGCATAAGATATCCGCGGTGGGCCGCTCCTCCGGGTCCCACATGAAGCACGCTTGGATTGCCTCACCTAACTCTTCAAAATCTGCCCTCAAAATACTTTGAATTGTTTGGCCCGCAATATACGGAATAATGAAGCCCAACTTGTCAGCCAATTGGACGGCCTCAGGCCATATGCCCCCAAGATCATCAGAGCACCGACCTTGGAACAACGGATGTCCTAATTTTGTCAATATTTGCCAAATTTGGTCTGTCTCGTTAAGGCCGGCAAAAAGCGGGCGACAGTTAACTAGCTCAACGGCCACAGACCCGAATGCCCAAATATCAATCGGCCGGGAATAGCTCTTTCGACGCAAAAGGATTTCGGGAGCACGATACCACCGTGTCGAAACGTACTGCGTGAGATCCTTTTTATTTGTTACATGCCTCGAGAGCCCGTAGTCACAAAGCTTTAAAACGTACGCGTCGTTTTCTTTTCCAGCGGGTATGTTCTTGTAGTAATAGTGCTTGGCCGAGGAGACTAAGATATTCTCGGGCTTCACGTCTCTGTGGAAGAAACCTTGTGAATGTATGTGGCGAATAGCGCCCAAAAGCTGCGCTAGCATGCTCTTCACCACCCAGGATGCGATGGGCCGCCCTTCGTGCTTCTGAATGAATTGGTACAAATTCTGATCCATAGGCTCCATGACAATGTTAAGTTTCCCACTGGTGGAGTCGATAAAAAGATCGAATATTTGCAAAAGGTTTGGGTGTGATGGCACAGAGAGAATGAACTTAATTTCGTTAACGTTCAAGTAGTCACTAGGCTTGCGCGACTGATTCTTCATCACCTTGATCGCCACAAGCCCGTCGGCGTGCGGCTTTGTAAAAGATGCATGCTCTAGAGGCTCCAAAAGCGTGCCATATTTGTGCGGCTTGGGGGTCAAAAGCTCGGAGATACTTTTCCTATATTTGGCCAAGATTGCACATCCAAAGCTACCAAATCCCAAACGAGAGATCATATAGTAACTCTTCAGAAATGACTCGTATTCGATGGGCAGAATGTCCAGCACTGACATGGCGGGTATGGATACGGTATGTGTGACGGAATGCTGTTTGAACAACGCCTTGTGACACAGATAACAAGACAAAGAAGATTCTCTGATGAAGAAAATTGACAACAGATAAATTTCGGAAAAAAAGGGTAAATATTCGGCACAAAAACACAAGTTTCAACCGTATTTTGGTTTAAATAAGTATGCGTTCAAAAGACAAACACACACGCACGCACCCCCACAAGACAACTGATAAGGTTAGAAACACAAAAAAGCGCCACTGATTTTTTGCTGCCTGGACGCGACGATTTGCAGCCATTTTCCCAAAAAGCAAAAAAAAAAAAATCGGCTTGCGTGTAAGGCCCGCTTCGCACGCTCTTACGGCCAGCGCCCAACTGTGGTAGCGCTGACCTCCCCAGCCATTGCGCGCAAAAAAATGCGGCCATATACGCACAGCAAAGCGGCGATTTACAGCCACCTGTCAGTCTGAAACACCGACAGGTCAAGGAAAAAGCAGGTGCTTCTTCATACTTCAGGTGGTGACGATTTCGCGGGGTATACTAAATGCTCTGAGGAACACTTTTCGTGGCTGATAGCTGACTGCAGCCGTAAATAATCCATAATATCGTAGTCTCCGTATCATAGCCCACAACTTAATTCTGACACAGCGCGTAAACTATTTCAGCAGCACAAGTGGAGAAGCACGAAGCGTTCAGCGAGCCCAGTCATACTTTTCGAAAGGGGCGGTGCCTCCAATATGATCGCTCTTCTTGCAATTTCCAGGATAGCACGAATTTTGAGTTTCGTGCTAGCACAGCTTGGGCGGGGAATCCCCACGAATGGCTTGCGTAAGGGGTTGGGGGCGAGTTACTTTCAACCTTCGTCAAAACACAAACTAATCATTTTCAAAGGATTCGAACACGTATCATTTGATATTTTTCATGTTCTCAAGTGTCGCTTTTGATGATGACCTGAAGGGTTGGATCGAAAGGCAACTCCAAAAGCCGATAGCGCGCCAAACTCAGGGTTTGTTAAGATCGAAGCGGTTCTGCTGAGAGAAATTTAATCAAAAAATTTTCTCGCTCACATGTCGAGAAAGCTCACGCCTTGATACCCGAGATGTTATTGGTTTTGAATCAACAGTGAGCCGCACATAGTAGTTTTGTCTGAACTCACGACTTGCAATGGCATATCTCATGTAAGCACGGGGGAGGGGATAAAAAAAAAGACAGAATCGCTGGAAAAAGACATAATTGTCATCAGCATCAATGCAAACCACGCGAATGACTGAGCACGAATGTTTCTTAGGGAGAACGCAATGAGTCTCAGACAGAGTTTCTTCAAAAAACCCGTGATCTGCATAATATCGAGGGTAGCCCTAAGTCTGGGAGGAAACATAGTCTCTGCCCTTGATTTCTTGTGCCTCAAGATCTTCATCCTCCTCGCTTTCTGACAGGCTCAAATCAATGATCATTTCACCGTCTGGCCGATCAATCAGGTACTTCACCTGGCCCAGCCGCACGAACAATAATTTTGGGTCTACCGTGTAGCTACTAACCACAGTTGCCACCTCCATGAGATCTGTGGGATCACGTGGAATCACGACATTATTCTCCTCCGTGGGCTCAGCAATCATTTGCTGAACACGTTTGGTCATAGAGTGAGTCAAGGTACAACCTGTCCCCCTAGGGCACCTGCCAGCTTCTTCATAATCTGGACAATTGTACAAATGTGTAAACGGACAGAGTTGGCCGCGGTCACACCAGCCGTTTAACGCAAAGGGTCGGCACGTCATAATCTCCACATCTCTCTGGCGGGCCTTGGGCGGCAATTTGTGCAGAAATTTACACTCCTTACTCAGACATCGATCCTGTAAATGGTAGCGACATATGGGGGTGTTGAACTCGCTGGCTTCATGGGAGAAAAGGCATTCTCCCGAACATCTTCCGGCCAAAAAATGACGGCAAAGAGCCAACCGCGACAAATCGTGCACAAATTTACAGCCGTTTCCATGAGAACAACGCCCGGAGCGGGTAAAGTAGCGGCAATAGACTTTGGGTGGCGTCTGGGTCGTCCGCCAAAGAAGTCCACTTTTGCTGGCCAAATATGTCCAGCTATTCCAGAACACAATCTCCCCCTCTTTTCGCTTCAGGCCATCTATAGGGAGGAGTCTAGTGCCGTCATGTTTCACGCCATAAGCGTTCCCATCGATGATTACCCGATCACAGGCCTCGGTTTCAGCCAAATTCCAGTTTTTGAATTCAGCCCATTCTTGCGCGTCCCATTCTGCTTTCAAAATCGCCCGTTTTCGGACGTTTTCAGCACGCATTTGCTGAACTTTTGCTTCGTGTCGTTTCAAGGCAATAGGTGTCATGAGCGTGCGATTCTCATGGTCTATGATGTAGTCCTTGCGCACACTCTCGTCTTTACCATCCGATGTTTTAAGCAGATTGGCTAAGGAAATAACTAGCCTCGATTGAGGCCAGCAAACTCGCTCTGTCTTAGGCTGATAAGTGGGCCGAGCAGCGGTGGGTTTTAATCGCAAAAGATTTCGCCTCTTCAACTCTATTTCCCTCCGAAGTCGCGTAATCTCCCCGTGGACATACTTGTATCTTCTCGCATCCGCGTCTGGGTCCAGCATCAGTTGTGAGTGCTATTTATCTTCATCTATAATTGTGACTAGGTCGTTCGAAGAAATATGAGATCATCAGATTTCGCCATGCCTGCAGATAAGCTTTCACATAAACTGTTCAGCGTACATCGCCGGCAGCAGTGTTTGCCGTTTCTGTTTCTAATAGACGATCTCAAGAAGACTTTAAACTTTTTGTTAATCTGATTGATTTGGTACTAGGAACTCCCTAGATTTGGTACCCGAATATCCCCAAAGTTCTGTTGCTAAAGACACATAGTACCACACTCATTGATGGCTTATGAGAAAGCAAGGGCGTACGCCATCAGGCAGATTGGCCAAATTATTCCTCTCGATAAGGAAACGAGCGAGGAATTGATCAATTATACGCTAACGCTCCCGGATCATGAAATTGAGTCACACCTTCTTGATATTCTAGGTCCTTCCGATGACACCTTCGAGTTGATCTCGACTTTCATGAGCTATAAACGCACAGAGGATGAGCTCCGAAAGATGCAGCAGGAAAAAAAGATAACAAAGGCTAGGTTGGTTACTGAGCCTGTCCCGAAAACCAAAACTGGACCAGCATGGAGTCAGCATGATGAGGCACCAAAGTCAGCACCAAAAACAAGACTTCTGGGCAATAAGTCATCTGTCACCACATCTCAATTAGCAGACGAAAAACCATCAAATAAGTTGTCACAAAGCCAGGTGAAAAAGACAAAGAAAAAGAATCTTGACAGCTTGGCTGACATAGAGGCGGCTCTCAACGACTTGGAGGTGGAATCCACGAAAACTCTGGACCTAGCCGGTGATTCTGCCCTTAGACGCGTTTGCAATTGTATGGCAACTAGGCATCCGCTATTTGAAGTGGCGCCAAATTGTCTTAATTGCGGAAAAATCATATGCTCGAAGGAGGGGCTCCAGCCGTGCCTGTCGTGTGGCAAGGAGCTTCTTTCCGAGTCGGAGAAACGAGAAATTATTAAGATACTTCAGCTGGAAAAGGATTTGATGGAGTCTAAAAATCTGCTGCCAGCCAACAAGTCGGTGCAGAGCCAGCCGCTGAAGTTGACGCCCAAAAAGATCAAATATGGTACGACCCCTGGCGGCAATTTGTGGAAGGCCCAAGACGAGGCGTTGCGTCAGTTGGAAGAAAACGCGAGAAAGCAGCGGGTTTTGGACGCCGAGGAGGCCAAAAGGAGACAGGAGCTTGAGGAGCAAGAACGGGAGCTTGAGCATTATAAAGCATCGAAAGATGTGAACCCAGATCTCATGAAGGCGCAGGAGAGATTAGAAACACTATTACACTTCCAGGAGACCGGCGCAGAGCGGTCAAAAATCATCGATAATGCCGCAGATTTTGAGGTCCCTGGCGTTTCAAGCGGTAGCATGTGGCTTTCACCAGTGGAGCGGGCGTTGCAATTGAAGAAACAACAAAAACAGCTCCGTAAAATTCAATCCAGTGAAAAGGCACGCTCTGGGCGAACAAAGAAAGTGGTGGAAATGGTCATTCGCGACGGAAAGGTGAAAATGGTGGAAAAGGAGGTCATTGAGCATGTAAAACAAGGCGAAGAGGAGGAGATAGACGCCTTGGAACAGACAATGAATCAAGATAAACTCAAACACGAGGCATCGCTCGCAAAAAACACATGGGATCCGCAAAGGGACCAGAACAGATGGGCTAAACCAGTCTATGTGCTGCAAAGTCGACTTGAGAAGCCTGATCTGGCGCCGCCTTTGATTCGTGAGAGAGTCCAGCAAAACAAGGTGGATGATGCCGAGCTTGTGGCGGCAATGTACTCGTAAATGAGTCAGAGCTAGTCTACACACACTGAACTGTCTATCTCACGCGGACGGGCTCTCTCTTTTTTGTTTTCACGTACGCCCACTGTTTGACCTGTCATCTCATTCAAACACATATTACTTGTGATCGGAAATAACAGGGTTCAATTGGGGATTGTTTCGAAGGGTCTTGTGGGGTGTTGACATGAAAGAGCTCTTGCTGATCCAAACCGTCTCTCTGTAGTTATAACTGATTTGTTTCACAGCATCTTCTTCGACTTACACATTTTCGAATATCTTCAAAGAGAAGGTGCTTGCTACTATAGATAAATGATAGAATTTTCTACCGCCATGTCATCCTTGTACATGTAAATATACGAACTCTGAATGAAGAGCTTACGTTGAGTCTCAACAAACGCAAGAGCCCAATGCGTATTGGATTCCACTAACTGAGACATCTACTTTGGCTTGGTTTGACATTCGAGATACTTTGGAAACGCTCATAAGAAGGTTGGATGTTGGCAAGATGGCAAAAGGAGGTTGGCGAGATGGCAAAAGGAGGTTGGCTAGATACGTTGACTGCGCTGTGGACATGAAAGTCATATCAAAAACTATAGTGCCATACGTCGCCTGCTGATTGACGCAAGAGGTGGTCATACCTGGTCGGAACTTGCTGGGCCATAAAAGAATAAGCACGCTTTGACAATGTCAAGCCGAAAAGATCCACCATACACCGGATTGTTCACCGTCTCTTCATTCTTTGCTTGAATTTCTTTGACCTTGGGTCATTGATTTTGAGCCGCTGATAGTTATTACTGATTGAGTGGAGCTTCGTACTAGCCGGCGTTTTCCGCGCCATGACTTCTTCCTCCTCAGACTCCTCCTCTTCGGAGACTTCGTCATCAATGTATCTGGCTAAGTCCAGCCGATCTGCGCTATCCAACTTCTGCATTTCCTCATGCACGTCCTTCCCGTCAAACGAATCTGGCGCCTCGCCATCTTTTCTGGGTTTGATCTTCCATCTGCGAGTAGTTCTTTTCTGAGTGGTTGCCTTTTTGCGTCTTTTGGTATCCCGTGCATTTTCTTCGGTGGGGGTCTTGGCCTCTGTCTCAGCTTCGGCCACAAATTCTTTCTCAAACTCTAGTTTTTGCGCCTCGAACTCTTCATTCGCGACCAAGTTCTTGTGCTCATTGTAGACATCAATAAGCTTTTTCTGGAGCAATCGCTGCGATTTCAACGGTGAAGGTGAGTCTTGGAAGGCCTCTGCCAAACGGGTCATAGTAGGCGTTATATGGGAAGTTTTCATGGGGGACAGTTGCGGCGACGCGTCTTTTTCGCTAAACGAGAATTTTTTGTTCACTTTCCCTAGATACTGGGGTGTCATGGTAAAATCCTTCACTCTTGCCGTCGAGGAAGGTGCTTTTCCTGGTCTTGTTGGTGACATTACGAGACTGGAATCACCAGGTGGATGGGGTCTTCTAGACGGCGTTAGATCGCTGAGATTTATTCGCTTAACGGCCTTTGACGGCGTCTTGAAAGGGCTTGCTTCGGTGATTTGAGTTGCAGGCAAGAGCGAATTGGATCCTTTCGCTGACTGTCGGACTGGCGACGATTCTGGTGGACTCAACATTAGGTCGAATATCGAGAGCACTTTTCCATTAGCTTGCGGTGTCGGCCCCAATTCAGCATTTTGAACGGGCACATTTGCTTCAGTTTCCTCGTCGTCTGTAAGTAGAACATCTATCGACAGGAGAATGCTGTTTGTCTGAAACGGATTTCGTTGATTTTTCGCACTCGACTTGGCTGAAAGGGGCAGCTCAGGAACACGGTTTAGCGGCCTTTTTGCAGTTGTTGGCGATTTGGGTAAAGATTGCGGAGTCGCTTTTGGGTTTTGGGCTTTTCCTCGACTGCTTTTGTTGGGCTCCGTATCTGACTTAGATGGGATTGACCCTTCCTTTTTTGCCTTTTTCATACTCGCATATGCCCGATGGAGCTCCCACACTTCTTTATCTGCCTTGGCATCTGCTTTCAGAGGAAGTCTGCCATTTTTCGATGTGAATTTGGTTTCCCAATCTTTCAAGCGCTTTTTGAGATTGAGGAAATCGGACATGTGTGTAAATAGTTGGACTTAATATTGAATATAATGGTTGCTAGTGAGTTCGATGCACGCGACGCGTCTCGAATTCCGGGGTGCGATGCGACGCATACCGAGGGTACCAGGCCTAACTCGTTCCTTCAATGGCTGACTGCAAAATGTCAAAATTTCATAGTAAACTTGCGTGTGGTTTTATCTACACTCTTCAGATCTCTCTGATTACCTTGAGGGATTCGTGAGATGTATACAAAAATTAAAGTAGAGTTTCGCCTGGCCATGAAGGTAATCCCTTTCTTTATATGTGAGGGCCAGGGCGGACGGAAGAAGATCTGAAGTTTTTTGAGTGGCCCAATTTTTATATTTCTTGTGCTTTCAACCAGCGCTCTCAATTGCTGCCAACTGCCTTCTCACTTCGATGAATACCTCCTTGCTTGGGTCCAAGGAGTCGGCCATTGCATTCACGGCGACGAGTAATGCGCGCTTCTCATTTGAAGAACTGAATTTTCTGCCATTGGCCTCAAGGCACTCCATGAGGGTACCGCCAACTGCGGAGCCAGGTTTCCAGTAGTAATCGAAGAAATGAAGATTTTGCGCCAGACTAGAAATCAACAGAAGATATGATACAAGGCGCACCCACTGCTGTAGAGCAGCACTTGGATTTGGAGTCTGAGGAAAGAAAATCTTATCCCATTCAGCCCAAAACTCTTTCCACTTCGCGGCATTTCCGTAAGTGAAGAGAATAAGCTCCAGAAAAGCAGGGTTGATCGCGCTTTTTTGGCCAGCTGTTTTGTTGTGATGTTCTATCAAAGTGAGAACATTCCTTGCGTCGTTTGAAGCGAGGGTGATCAGCGGCGTAGCCGGCTGTTTTGTCGCTGAGCCTGTTTCAATAAATTGATCAACGTCTTTCGGCGATATGACATCCCCGTTCTCCCAGTATGTCAATCTCCAGAGTATAGGCATGAAGTCTGGATTTGCAGACATGGAAAACCTGTCGGACGAGAAACTGTATAGCAAAGAAATGAACTGCGACAATTTGTCTAGCGCATTATCGACTGCTTCCTTGCTGTTAATTCTGGTCGCGGGTGAGTCGAGTAGGAGTTTGGAGTATTCAGTGACATCGTTGATTTTCTCGCTCGCCCAGTCTCCCTCGATACTTGAGGAGGCGTATTTTTCCAAGAGCGTGCATTCAACATCCTCGAACGAGACCGTCTTTGGGTCTGCCAAGTGTAAAGCTTTATAAGCTTTGTATCTGGCACGAAATTCTTCGAGCGAGGTGCCGGCAAATTCGGCGTCAATGGTCGCCTTCGCATCCAGTAGATCAGACTCTATGGCTTGCGAGAGGGTCCTTTGAAGGAAGTGGTTTGCTGCGTTCATAGTGGCAATTGAACGGCGTGCGGCTCTTGTATGGAAATGCCTGATCCCCGAGAAAATGTGATCTGATTCAACATAAGGAGCCGGCTTTTGTTCGTACAAATGCGCATCCTCAGGAGGGCACCAAAGAGACTCTAGGTTCAAATCCAGTCTTCTTTCGGCAGTCAATATGTGGACATATACATTGTCGTGGTGGAATAAAACCCAACTATTCGCCGCACGGCCGTATTCGTTGTCTGTGGAAGAAGGTCCTTTCCGAGCTCTTCGAAGAAGTTTTCTGCGCATGGCAGGTGTTTTAGCTGACGACACCATCCCCTCTATCGAGGGCAAGACGTCAAATTTATGCTTAATATGCGTGCGGAACTCCGTGGCCGCCTTGAGAATATGTCTTTCGGATTTTCCGGTAGAAATGATGATGAAATCGACGTTTCTGTTGTTGGCCTTGAACTCGTGCGACTCTTCAAGTGTGGTCATGTCAAACAAAAGCAAATTCTCCATTCCGTAATTCTTTGCCAAAAGTTCAAGAAACTCCGACACATGCTCTGGTGCGTGTGGCGGCACTTCAGGTAATTCCACCTCTTTTTCGTCGAGCAAAGAGGACTTGATGTCGTCTCTAAGGTACCACGGCACAGATATATCATCGGAAAATGACGTTCCTGTTTGAGCTAAAGTACTTTCTGCTTCAGCTTTTGCAACTTCGCTTCGTGCTATTGAGTCCTCATCAATTGTCGGCGGTTCAGGCGATTTCGATGGTGTTTCGGCGCTCCGGGCGTCAGATCCAAGCAGCCGTGTGGCGTGTGCGAGACTAGTACATGAAGGTCTGCTCAACACCTCAAAACAGCCGATGTTACTTTTTCTGAGGATTAATCGAAGCATGATTTTTCAAAAGTCAATAGATGTTATGGTGTCCAAGGGAAGCTATTTGGTATATCGAGCTCAACCGACTTTACAAGGTGATGCAAATGCCCGTACGGAGACATCTGGATTCTGGTATGGGTGGGAGACCGCGCGCGATCAGACCGTGGAATAGATTGAAAGAGGGCTCTTTTTAGCGGTAATTGCATCAAAACGCATCAACACTAAATTTGCTTCCCCAAATCCTGAAATATTCAGAAGCAAAAAAATGTAAAAGTAAGATTCACCATTTTGTGTTCAGCCCTTCGTGTAGCAATAAATAGGTTTGGATTGTCAAACGCCTGGACCATCTCCAACGGCCGCGTGCCCCATGCACTACCACGATGAGCATTGCGAGGTGCATTTTTCTAAAAGGAACTATTTCAAATAGCTTCGGATTTTACATCGGTAATAATGGCGAAATTGGTACACAACGTGCAAAAGAAGCAGCACAAGGAGCGTTCGCAAACGTCGGACCGGGCACGCTTCGGGCTTCTAGAAAAGAAAAAGGACTACAAGCTCCGGGCAAACGACCATCACCGGAAACAGGCGGCCTTAAAGATATTGAAACAGAAAGCAGCACAATACAACCCGGATGAATACTACCATGCCATGACTAGGAAGCGCACCGACGCTGATGGGATTCTTATTCGTGAACGGGAACAAGAGAACTTCACCGCCGGCCAAATGAAGCTCTTGAAATCGCAGGATGTGAATTATGTGCGTACAATGAGACTTAATGAAACACAAAAGGCGGAAAAGCTCCGGAAATCGTTAGATTTTCAGGCGCAAGGCAAGCACACCGTGTTTGTAGACTCCGAGCAGGACCAGGATACGTTTGACGCGGCCAAACATTTCAACACGGATGGGTCTATGCTAGAAAGAAGGGAAAACCGCATGAAACTAGACCAGTTGGAGACCAACGAGAAAGTGCTCAACCAGGATTTGGATGCAGACGAGCGTGCGGAGTTGGAGAAGGAAAAGTTGCGCAAGTTCAAGTTGTTGAAGGAGAGATTGACCAGGGAAAAGCAGTTGAGAGAGGTGGAGCAAAAGTTGGAACTAACTCGTGAGTTGATGAAAAACGGAAACAAGAAAAAACTCGTTGACGACGATGGCAACGTCGTATTCAAGTGGAAGAACGTGAGAAAAAAGTAGGTTAAGGATCATGCTGTACAGGAAGTATGGGTCTGTTGAAGAGGACTTTCATGTGTTACACCAAGCCCGAGGCTTTACCAGCTTAGTGTTTGACGTGTATCGCATTACTGAGATGCAAGCAGCGAGCCTAGTTCATACACGGCCGTGTCGGAAAGTCTCTTGTAACGTTTCAGACTTTCCCCGCGCCGTCATTGCCCGCATGGTTCCAATAACGGAACGCAGTATAAACGGAGTCTATTTACGTGTATCATGCACAATTCAACGAAAAGTGAAGGCACTCCGATACATACTTTTCCAAATGGTCGAAGCGAAGTATTGAGTATAGCGTGCGAGATGAACCAACTTATACCTTTACATCAAAGTACACATGTAACCGAGCCTTTTAACAAAACAAATTCTATGCCACGTATTGCTTTTCATTTGTCTGACATTTGTCTACCATTTTTAAAATCCTCGGTGAATTGCCGTACTGCCTTTGCTAGAAGAGACACTAATTCCGATCGCAGATTTTCACGCAAATGTACCGTCCCACATTTTTTCATCCATTGTCATCCCCAGTAACCTCCTCCATTCGTTTCAAGTGCTTTCTATTCGTTCAAGCTCTTGTTCAAATAGTCGACGAACACACTTTGGATCCTGTGCACGTCGATACTCCGCATGCGGTTCAAACCAACAAATGTGCGCCGAATGCGCTGCAACTGCGCTATACTGACAGCCTCGGTTGGAATCTCGACATGTAGATTTTGCAGCGCATCAACCACCACATTGCCACCTGCAGATGTCAATTGCTGGTGCTGCACCACCTTCGCCACTACCTCCAGGGTCAATCTCTCCAAATCCTGCATGTAGTCATTTCCCGTGGTGGGCTTCACCAACGTGGCGGCATTGGGTGGCGGTGGCCGTTTTAGCACGAGCGCCTCCCAGATCTGGTCGATAGGTAAAGTTTCGCCAGCGTAATCGCTCACTACGGTGAAGAGTGGCGAGTCCCAGCGCGAGTCGGCGCTAGGTTCCTCGTAGCGCATGGAGAGCTGGTGAATCACGTCTGAATCCCATTTTTTCGGGCTGCCAGCGTCGTTCCAGGCAACACATGTATCAACAGAGTTCATCAGTTGAATCACGCAGTGCGGAGTGACCACGCCTTTGGCCTCACAAAAAAGCTGATATCTAAATCCCTTGATGTAAGAAAGTGAGTCTAGAATAACAAATGTCGAGCGAGAGAGATCTCTTTTGACTGCCAGCAACTGCGTTCCACGCGCGTGCTTCTCTGTCGCCGACTCCTTGTAGGCCATTGGCGAGATCCCGAGCGTTTCGTCGCTATGATATACAATTTTGTAGTTGTGACCTGGCGCAGAAGATTCTTGCGCCGCTGCAATTTTCTGCTCAAGCTGTTCAATGAGTTGCTGCGCCCAGCGTGTTTTCCCACTGCATGGTAAGCCTGTAAAAGTGATCAAAGGCATTTCTGGGGACTTTTTGTACTCTATTGTTGAGTTTTCCGTGCATATGATCGAGATGAGGCTGGGGCTTGGACCCAATCTGGGACCGATTTGGGGCCACTCCGCGCAGGCGCATCGCATCAAGCAGATCAAAATTGGAGGGTCACAACAATCTGAGGTGGATCATTCAGAAGATGAAGCGCGCCTGATAAAGCAGCAGTAATGCACGATCTCCGTAACTCAGTAAATGACATGTATTAACACACCCATCTTGCTCGAAAGGTACTTTGAAAGCGGGCCTTAATTGGTGCAGCGCTACTGCATGCTAAGCAGGTGGCAGTTTTTTTCATATGGTAGCTTGTCAGCATCAAATCTAAGCTAAAGTAAATTGTGGCTCGATTTGAACGAAAAACGAGAACCGAAGCGTGTTCTTCAGGTGTTGAGCAGTTAGTTCGCTGAAAAAGTGTGCTTTTGCCCATACTTCGAGTGTTACTTGCCGCCAAAGGTCCCATCCTGGGCGCACACCACGATTTTTCTAGAATAGTGTCCATTTTCGTGCATAGCTGTTTCGTAGAGTGTCATCGAAGAGCTGTGTGAGCCTTCCAACAAGTCAATACTCTTCCTGATCGCTGCAAGAAACTTAACTCATAAACATGAGGGGTACACTTTTGAGTGAGGCCGGGCTACTGAAGGATGCGCGCGGCCGCATCAAGTACATTCAGACAGTCAAAGTATCACACATGAAGGTTGCAATTTCTACGAGATCACCACAAACTTTGCGGTAATTCAGCACCAGATCGCTGAAGATTATAAACACATCTCACAACTCTGCTGCCCTCCAAACATGACGTTCCAGGCACGGACATCCTTCCCTGACTATCGGCTAACGCTCGCCAGTTTCAAAGGCCATCACCAAAAGGCACTAACCAAGTTCGGGCATTTGGCGCCGCAAATAGACCTCATACTAGAGGTCAGGGACTCGCGTGCACCTGTGCTGACGACAAACGTGCTTTTCGACAGGGTGCTTGCACGAAAACAGAAAATTGTTCTATACAGCAAGAAGGATCTCTCCATCATGAAGCCAGCGCTCTTGAAGAAGTGGCATGACCAGGAAAAGTTTCTATTCGTGGACACACGCAGCGCCAAGGATGCGCGGCTTATCTTGGACGCAATTGGTGAGTTTCACGCGCAAATGCTGCCGCCACCGCCCTTGGGACTTCGGGCAATGATTATAGGCATGCCCAATGTTGGGAAGTCGACGTTGGTGAACACGTTACGGTCAGTAGGGTTTCTGCTGCAGCAGCCGACGGGTATCAGCTCCAAAAAAACGAGAAAAGTCGCCCAAACAGGTGGCCAGCCGGGCATTACACGCAATACTAGTGAAATTATCAGGCTCAGCAGGAACCCGGACTTGCTAGTCTATGATACCCCTGGAGTTTTCTTGCCTACCGTCAAAGACTCGGAGACCATGCTTGCATTGGCTCTTGTGGGCTGTATACATGCCTCGTTTGTTGATCCCGTGATTCAGGCAGACTATTTATTGTATGTGCTAAATCTCCAGAACGACAAGGGGGACGGCTACTCTGAATTCATGAAACATCCAACAAACAACGTGCAGGAGCTCCTATATAACGTTGCAAAGAAAAGGGGAAACTTACACGCCGATGGGTCGTTTGACGAGTTGGGCATGGCACAACACTGGACGAACATGTGGCGCCAGGGAAAACTGCGCAAATTCAAGGGGCTCTTTGACGTGGCGGCTATTCAAGAGGCGAGCTCGTACGAGTGGAAACTGGCGATCGAAAATGAGCTCTCGAGATTGAAAGATTCGGGTGTGCACACGCGCATAGTCAATAGCTTGGGTGAGGATGGCACAGGGCAGTCCAAAGCCCGCAACCGGACGGCGAAAGATAGGGAGTTTGACATCCGAAACACGCTTTTTAAGTTGTAGATAGAATTGTTGGTTTGGCGGGGGACGGTGAAACTTTTTGAAGGCAAGTTTAAATATGGTGGCCTGAAGAAAGTCAATTTTCCCGAAGAAATGGACGGACGAAGGTCACCGTCAGAAGACCTGGCTATTCAAGCAGACTTAAACTTTGTTTTGAACATTTGTCATTCTAAGTCAGCCCAGTGTTATACCAGCGGGCCAATCTCGTCAAAGTCAAACCCTTCGAGACTGCAATATTCTCTGGGAAGCGTTAGTCTGGTGTCAGAAACTGAGTCGCTGATTTGAGATCGAATCGCTCTCCAAAAGGCCGCTCGTACCCCTGATGGAAGTGATGCTGGCTAGGAACGTGATCCACATATTCTTTCACTTAGCAAATCACAAAGACGGTGTCGTGCAATTACGAGCGCACATCATCCGGGGAAACAAGGATTTATTCCCGGTTCTTAAATTCACTTCCATGAAATTATCCTCGGAAAGGCGTTGTTCAGTAGATATTCTTCTCGAATAAAATTATACTGGCGAGAATCAACTTTCATCCGAGCTTAAAGGACTCTGACAAAGTCAAAAGTCAAAGTCAGGGATCTCATCATATGTACCTTCATCAGCACCATAATTCCCCCTTTGATAAAAATTAACACCGTTTCTGCCTGTCTTTGTCTTTTTCTTCTCCCTCTTTTGGACATATTCGGCACCAAACTCCGTGGCTAGCCGCTTGCTTTGGTCCAATGAACCCTTGCGTAGATCAACAAGCCAGTCGCTGTAGTCATCGTCAGCATTCACAGCCATACAGTTGTGTAAGTTGAAGAAGTTCGTAATCCGTTCCAGGCCCTTCAAGTTATCCTTGATAAAATCCGGGCTCTCGAAGAAACCCACCCAATTGTCCGCTGAGAGCGATTTGAGTAGAATCTTGCGCATATAAGCTTGTGTTCTGTTGATAGCAGGCGAAGAGCGGAGAAAACGGTTGCGATTGTGAAATTTTGGTGGAAGTGGCAACTTCGAATTATCGCTCATTTTAAGCGTGACTTTGAAATTTCTCATTTCGGACGCACTATTTTGTTCATCGTCACTCGGTTTTTCATCACTGTCATACAGTTGCCCGTTGACGAAACTGTCCATAAGCAGACTCAAGGCAGCAGACTTTTCAGAGTCAGCCTTTGTTTCAAAACTTTCCTCATCAACAACGTTCAAAGGAGGGAATCTGCCAATCTTCTCATCTTCTTTGAATGGCAAACGAATAAACACAAAGCAATTGGTGTATTTTTGATGTGAATGTATTTTCATCGGGAACGCCGCACCAATTTCCACTTCCTTTTCCGATTTCCGCACAAGCCGGCAAAGTACTGCCAGTTTGCGTGATCTGAGAGCCTCAACAAATGCCTGAAAGTTGAGAGTGTTGTTTTCGTAAGATAGTTTTTCCGGTACTACGTAATACGCTTCACCCGTGAGCAACTCGTAAGGGATTTGTGCACGTGGGATGAAAGCAAATATGTCGAGCCCAGAAAAAAGCGGTAGCTTTGTTGCCTGCAGCAAGTCGTCATCCAAGGCGATCAAGTCGTAATTCGAAAATTTGAACGCGGGCGTAAGCGAGTGCAGTTCCACAGCGACTTTATCGAATTTGCGCTCGGAAACCTCGCTTTTTGGTTCATTTTCATTTTGTCCTTCGCCTCCACGTTCCGCCTGAAAGTTTTTTTCCCACACGAAGTTGCTGGTGCGGCGTTCTAGCCTCACGATGTCTCTGTTTGCATCCACCACGTATTCGTGCGTGTCCAGGGCGCTGACGTCGCTCTTAGCCGCCGGGTAAAGCTCGACCCGAAACAAGGCACACGACTCATCAGTACTGCATCGGTATTCAGGGTCATTTATCACCCTGTCAAAATCGGAACCAAGTCTCATTTCTCCCAGATACGCCGCCACGGGCCGAGTCTTCCTTATAGGAGGGTGTAAATCGACAACATTTCTAGCTGTGGCGGAAGTGAAAATTTGCCCCTCGGAAAACTCGTTTTTGAGCTTATAAATGACCGAGCCGAAACTTGCGTCTGGTAGCAGTTCGTCCGTAACCACGACGTGGAAGTTCACTGGGTAGTCCGCGTAGAACCTGGATATCGATCCTATATTTGCGAGTGATGTTTCCAGCACACGCGCCGCAGCCAGAGTTATAAGCACGACATTTCGTGCAAAGACTTTTTTCTTGGTGGGTGCAAATAGCCTAGAAGCAAATAGTACGGTTTGCACCACGTCTGCGCAGTCTGGATCCGGGTTCTCGTTGACGATGACGGCTCCGTTTAGCCGTTGATGGAGCTTCTTTAGACCTTGAAAAGACACAGTTTCAAAATCAAGCAAAACCTCTATTCCACGGAACTTTCCCGTTTCTGCCACAGCATGAATAGTATCTTTCGAATTGAACACTGCCACGGTAACGTAGTCTGTTTTCAACCCCTTCAAAAGCTTCGCTGCCAACGTCTCAAACACGTACTTGTATGCCTCACTTGGCACCGACGCATCTAGGAGGAAAACCGTGAGTTCCTTATCGGCCATTGGGTTCGTTTTAGTCCTCTTGTATGATCTGTAATGACTGTTCAGTCAGCAACAATGGTGCGCGTTCACGTGGACGTGTAAGCGCATACGCGCGCGTTGAACGTGGACTTGACTTTGCTTTCGGGCTCTGTTAACAAAAGTAGTCAGTCGGGGGACTTCGTTACTCAGTGTTGTAACCAGACGTATGCAGGTTTTTTTTCTGAAGGTATATAGATTTTTGACCGTTTAATCGCGGTTTCTGATACATGCATTGTAGTTTTTGTTTTCGCACATCTGACATTGGCCTACGGAGAAGAAAAGGCGTACATAGCCCTTTACAAAACCTTATAATTGTGAAGAGCCCACCATATAGGGGCTCCGACTTTTTGACGTGACAGCGTACATGTTTCGAGGTTTATGACTTTCTTCTTTTTTCAAAAGACGCAAATCTCTTTGTCGATACTATCCAGTTAGGCCTTTCTCTCCTATGCCTCTGTTGTGACTGCGTGGTTTCCTAACTCTATCGGAAAGCTTGCTTGAAGTTCAATCTTCAATGCCTTTTATGTATTACTCGGGCGAAATGAATAATGGAGACGTTGGATACTAATCGGGAGATTGAACATGTTTCAACATCGTAAGGAATAGCCGGACTGGCCCCTTTTTCCCAGATAGGTTGCGCTTAGTGATGTCTTCTCAACGAAAGCCATGCAAGGTGCAAAAACACATAGCAACACTTTTTCGGAAGCGTTCTGCTTGACTGTTGCTTAAAGTACCAGAAATCGAGAGAATCAATTTGTAAAACTAGCTTCATTCTTGTTCAGCATGTCATAAGTTCCCGTGCTTCTCGGAAACCCTTCACAATTTGGCGGTAAAAGTTTACCCCTGGAGATAAGATCCCCACAATGATTTGACTAGATTCAATCTTGCCACTTTAGCGGGCTCTTATACTTGCCGCGACTCGCAAATTCTTTGGGAAAAGGTGGACGATTCTCGCATGAATTGCTGCAAGGTATATGCATGCACTGCATACTATGTATGTTCGCTCGCCATCCTCAGGCAATCGTCCAATTATTGAGTCAAAAATTCCTTGTCGAGCAACAGAAATGCACGGGTGTCGATCTACGTTTCCCGAGGCGCGACACAACCAAAACGGTGTAATACAGCAGACTCACCCAACTGCCCACCAGCCAGTTCATTTACATAACTCGGATTCACCTTGATACATTCGTGTGAGGTGCCCAGTGACTGATTTGGGTTTTCTTCAAGGATATCTGCGCAAATCGTGTGGGCCCCGCCCCATGCGCTGCTTGCAGTAATGACCACACACATCATCCTGGCAGACTGTATAGTATTTTTCGGCCTGTATGCTTGGTAGGTCCAGTGCAGCTATTTATGCGCGATGTGCTTGTCCTGCTCCAGATGACAACTTGTCATGATGTGGCATGAGCTCGCACGCCCCTAGTTTCGCCGATCAAATCTTTCAGGCACAGCCACTGCTGAAATCTAGCGAAACAGACTTATCGCCTTTATACTGAATCACGAGATAAGTTTTACGCAATATAATTTCCTTGTATACAGAACACTTCCCTTACGTGCATACCACGCCTCTTGCACATGCACACCCGCGCTATCGCGACGGCGCACGCGGTCGGCTGTCACGACTTCCGCCAAACAACCACTCGAGGTCACTTATATGGCTCCCCGCCGCCACACACCGTCGTGTTTATATAGCATTCCTGATGCAAGCTGATCCTAGAATGGCGTATCTGTACCTCGGTGCTGCTAAGAGTGACCCCTCCTCCACGCCTCACGCACTTCTTGCTCAAACTGGCCTGGCGCCGACGCTCACTGCGCAGGCTCCAATTCTGGCTCCAGGTACCACACAACAGCCCATGCCAATCACCTCGCTAACACCACTTCAGCATAACTACGAGCATTCGCAACCACAGATCCCGCCCTTGGGACACACATCAATCAACTCGTTAAATCTGCTGGGCACACAGACGCCGCAGGCGCCACTTGCCGCACTCGGCCCTTCGCTGTACGTCTCCGACCACCTCCTGCTGGGGCCTTTTCAGCCGGGCCACAATCCAAATGCAGCTTCGGGCATTCTCGGAGGCATTCCTTTGAATATTCCCAGCATCTCCGCCGTGCCGGGTCTTGCAGCTCCCGCAGACCCCGCCGCAAACAATAATGGTCCCGGCCCTGGCCTAGCCGGATTAGGTTCTGGTTTTGGACAAAGCACTATCCCAGGCCTTAATTCATTTCTACATGGTACTTCATTCAGGCGAACGGCGCAAGAAGCAACTTCGGATCCTGCAAACTTTGGACATTATCCGTACGTGTCTTCGGTCCCGCCGGTGGCGCCGCCGTATCTGCAGATGGGACCGTCGCTGAGCCTCGGGATACCAAGCTTTCCCCCTGATGCAGCGCCGCAGTATGCTGTTTATAACATGCCAATGAGCCACATGCATGGCCCGCTCCCTGGTCGCACAGCGCTACCTGCTATGCCGAATGCATACTATGCCGTGCAGCCGCAGCTTCAGCCGTTTCGCTACCCCATTGAAGACCGCACTTACGCTGAGAACACGCGACCGGCAGAAGAGCTGTACTTGGCAACCGCTAAGCCTAAGCCTGTGGCACTGTACCTGGACCTGCTTCTGGAGTACCAGAGCTCTGGTTTTCGTACCGGCCCAATTCAACCAGCGCCCGCGCTGAGCGCGACTACTGTTCCCCTGCTTCCGTCGCTTTTAAAGCCGGGCGCATCGCAGCCCGAACTACCGCAGGCCACGACGGAAATTAACGATGCGAGATTGGGTTTCATGCCCTCACCGGCCACAACAAACTCGTATGCAAAACATGGCGGCCACGATGTTTTAGACGGCACGGTAAATTTTAAGCCAACAGAAACGAAAAAGAACAAACGACCGAAAATCAACAAGCTTGCCAGTGACCCAACGGAAACCAAGCTGAACGGGCCTAGGAAACGGAAAGTCGTCGCGGATGAGTACAGTTTCGATGAGACATACGCGAATTTCCAGCAGATTTTGGGTATAGACGTGCCACGCGCAGACATTCGCAAACAAAGCCAACTAGTGCTTGAAAGCCCGTTAGAGCGGTATTTGTTTGATTTCTTCGTGCACAAGATTGCCATTTTCATCGACACGTTCTTGGTGCACGAATTTTTCCAAGTGATCGTATCTGAGCTAGCACTTTATGACGAGACTCGCATGATTTTAGACCTGATGTTGTGCCTTAGCCTGCTTATCCTGCAGCGCATGGACCCTTCTTCGGTAGATGCCTTGTGCCCCTATGATTATTATCAGAAATGCGTATATCTGGTTGGTAAAAACGTCGCGTTAGACCGCCTGGCAGACCCTGACGGGAAGATTCTCGCGCGGTGTCTCGTGAGTACAAATCTCCTATGCATTTACGAGATGTTTTTCGTGGCGGTTGATTCTGTGTATGTGAAGGGCGCTGGCGGTATTTTCGCCACGATCATGTCCCGCACAGACAAGTCCGTGTGCATCTTGAAACAACTGCCGTTCCATTACGCCTGTTTCTGGGCCACGGTCGTATGTGACCTTATTTTGTCACTCAAGCTCGAGTGTCCCAGCACGTTTTCCATCGAGAAAATGTGGCGGCTGTTGGACCCAACGTATGATGAGTATGACTCCTATGACGCGTTCTTGCACGAGAAAACGAGCCTCGAAGACGCCGCCGAAGATTATCTGAGCTTTGTCGTGACCAACGAGAAAACCACGTGGTGGCTCCACAAAATCACGTTGTTGTTCATTTTGGTGAATGATTTTTACAACCAAAAAGATGTGATCACGCGCGATGAATACTTGACAAGTAAACGGTTCCATCGCTGGATACAGATTAAGGACAAAATTGCCGAGTTCGAGAAGCGCATGCCCATTTATTTGAAGCCGTTAGTATATGTGCCGCCGACGGCTGAGCGCGATTTCCCACGGATTTATTTCAAAGACGAGAAAACCGCCGTTACCGCAATCAATTATCGCCTCGCACGCATTCTTCTCCACGCCGCATTGAAGGATAACCTACACGCGGCAGACTCGGCATCTATTGCCAAGGAGAAACATAACTTCCCCAGGAACTATAACGAGAACTTGGCGCGCGAAGTTGCTGGAATCATGCAAACGTACGATTGTGACATGCGGATCTGGCCAATCAATATCCACTCGTTGCGGCTCGCCGCCCGATTCATCGAGCCTCTTTCGCCCTGTTTTCAGACATTAAAAAACTTGACCGCGCGCGTGATCCTGGTTTGCCAGACCCGCCTGAACATATTGGACTTATTGGAGACTAAAACCGAGGCCAGCGGGGCGGTGCCTGCACGGTCCGTCATTGAGGCCTGATCATGTGCTTTCACGACATTTCATATATCCCATGCGACCGTTCAATTCCTGACTGTTTATCGCACCTTGAGGCATCACAGAGCACTCGAGATAAAAGCGAGATTCTTGGGACAGTATATAAACGATGGTGCATCTTTCGGCAACAATGGGGATAATCTTCAGGAGAAAAGCGCATTTGGGGTATGACCCGCGTTATCCGGCCAGCTGTCGAGATCCTAAGCCAGATTGTCTATCTGACAAAGATCTCTATATAGAGGACTCATCGTTGCTGCTCAAGTCTAGCCTGAGTCAATGCTTCTTTCCGTATAAATCATCATCCCTAGCATTACCCGTTCTTTCCCCGAGCTTACGAATCGTGTAAGATCTGTCAAGAGCAATACGTGTCGTTTGCACGTTGGAATCTACGTGGCAGAATTGTTGTGGCATCTTTTCGATGATTCGCTGAATTAGAATCTTTCTATTGGGGCAAAAAGTTTCGGGGCTGTGTTTATGGTGCCATGTGCATAAATGTTTCGAAAAATCAATTTCCATTTATTGTCTTTGTCAGGGCCTCGATATCGTGCTTCGCGCTATAATCGGTCTTCTCCGGCTTCGCTTTGCTTAACTCGATACACGCGTGCATTCGCACATTTGTCAGTCAGTTACCGTTTGAGACTTCCTTTATCGGTAGAGGTTTTTTACATACACTCCTATTGATATCTTCATAAGGAGGCTCACCTCGAGAGAGCTGTGTACGGGGAAAGTAAGCCTCGATAACCATGATCTTGCCCTTCCGGTGAAGAACAGAATATCGAGCCTGAAAAGTGTGTTGCAGATCGTTTAGCGATATTGATCGAATCGCTAAACTTGATCTTCTGGAGTGCTTTGTCTCTCTACCTGCTCGACTTTCCTCTCAAAAGAGTTTTCAGGATTTTCAATTCTCAACGTCGACCGTATTTGGGTTGATGTTCGAGATACGGGTATAAAACCAGCCTCAGCATGAGAAGTCCAGCTTGCGATCATAGACTTTGACCATATTTAAGCCTCCTAGAACGGCCGATTATGTTGACTATGCGCCCGCCGGAAGCTGCTTGATTCTTCCAAGTTATCAAAAGCTGTTCAATAATTATTTGTTTTTTGTTTTGTCTGTCTTGTTTTGTTTTTCGCATGTTTAAATCATCAATGACACTTGAACTTACAAAGCAGCAACTAGACACACTCGAACGCTTTCATCCTTTAGGTTTTTCTTCCTATATCCTTTCATATTGCATACCAGCTTAAGCGTACTCAGCATGAGATACATTAGGAAGAAAAACAGGATCTGAAAAAACAGACATATTAGTATCCTCCAGGAGACATTTCACGATGCCACTGATCTATGCTAAAAATATGTAACAAAGTGCCCCCTGTTATATAGCCTTCAATGTACTTAGAGGCCTGAAAACGCAGGCCATGGCCAAACAAAAGTCACAGTTCTTAAAATTGTTCAGGAATCACGTCATTCCAGTATATTAGATGATTTTCCTCGAATCACTTGACTTTCTCGCGCAACTGGAATACGAGTGCTGTGCGTGACGGGAGGTAGACGAACAACGCATTGCTCCGATCGTTCCAGCGTTCAGGTGCAGTGAAGAACGATGTTTCTTCTGTCACCCGATCGAAACCACCAAATCTCTCGGCGTCCGAATTGAGCACGATACGATACTCGCCTGCAGTCTCGACACCAACCTTGTAGTCCGGAAATGAGCTTGTTGGGTGAAAGTTGAATACAAACAAGAGGCCCGCTCTCTCAAAAACCACCACCTTGTCACCATCATGTTTCAAAGAAACATACGCCTGCTCAGAGTTCAACACTCCATAGCTAGTGTCCAAGGCAAGCATGGCAGCGTCGAAATCGAATAAGTATGCGTACCGCAACAATTTGTCCTGTGCCAAGTTGTACTGCCGCCGAGCATAGTGATACGACTCCTGGTTTCCTTCTCTAGGAAAGTCTAACCATTCTGGGTGGCCGAATTCATTGCCCATGAAGTTGAGGTAGCCTTCTCCACCTAAACCAAACGTTATCAAACGTATCATTTTATGCAACGCAAGCCCACGGGCAACCACAGGTGTCATGGGCAGCAATTTTGACATGTGCGTGTACATTTCCTTGTCCATGAGCCAGAAGGCGAGAGTTTTATCGCCCACCAATGCCTGGTCGTGAGACTCACAGTAACTGATGCATTTCTCGCCGTGGCGCCTGTTTGTGAGTGTGAATACGATGTTACCAAGGTCCCACTGCTCGTCTTGTAAGTGTTTCAAAATCTTTATCCACATGTCTGGAATTGCCATCGACAAGCGGTAATTGAATCCAATACCCCCCTCATCGACTGGCAAACACAAAGTGGGCATGCCACTCACGTCCTCCGCGATCGAGATAAAGTCATAATCTCCGCTTTGGGCGCTGATTTCGGCGAGCAATCTGTGAGCAAGCATAAGGTATGCGATTGCATCTTGATCTACCAAATTGGGGTTGAAGTATTCATCGTAGCCGCCCGCAAACGCGTGTCCGAGCCCATGGTGCTGGTATAACATACTAGTAACTCCGTCAAATCGAAACCCGTCGAATTGGTACTCCTCCACGTAAAACTTAAGGTTGGACAATAGAAACCGCAACGTTTCGTGGTTCAGGTAGTTGAAAAGCCGCGAGTCCCAAAGCTCATGTGTACCCTTAGTGCCGCCGTGAAAGAGATAATGGTCTGTGCCATTGAAATTGTTCAATCCGTCGTCAACATTTTTCAGACTATGCGAGTGCACCACGTCAAGTAAAACACGGATGCCCAACTTGTGGGCAGTGTCAATCAACTCCTTCAATTCCTCGGGCGTGCCGTACCGCGACGAGACCGAGAAAAAATTTGTCACCTGGTACCCGAAGCTCGCGTAGTACGCGTGTTCCATAACGGCCATCAACTGAATAGTGTTGTAGCCCAATTTATGAATGAGAGGCAACGTTTTTTCAGTGAACTCCTTATACGAGGCGACTTTCGGCTCGGGCAGCGAGATTCCCACGTGTGCTTCATAGATCTTGATACCGTCATGGGCGGCAAACTTGGGCCTTGCGTGCTTGAAAGCATACTTTGTAGGCGGGTTCCAAAACCGGCCCTCATAGAGCGAGTTTTCCGTGGAAGGGGTCGCTCTTGTTCCCCAAGGGTCAAGCCGGTAGATGCGTTCTCCTGAAGAGGTCACCATGGAGATCTTGTACCGAGAATCGTGGGGAATAGCGAAATCGCCGGATTCTGTGGGAGGAATCTTCAAGCGCCACAAATCGTACTCATTTGCACGTTCAAACTGGTGGCTTTGCGTGTCCCAGCCATTGAAATCACCCACCAACGAGACGCTTGAAACGCTGGGAATATATTCGTAAGCGAGGATCTCCTTTGTGTCTTTGTTGGCGTGCACGCCATATTTCTCGTACGCCGACGCAAATTGCGAGAGTGAATTCTCGGTTCTAGAGAGTGTTTCCTCCCATTGGCGGCATTGTAATTGGCGGCCGACAAGCGCGTCTGTGTAAGGTTCCAACCAGGGATCCAAGTCCAATGCTTTTTTGATTAGCGCTCTTTCCGAATCTGTGGGCATTTTGAAGAGTGGGGGTATCCAATGTTCGAAATATGGCGGTGAACAGGTTCAATAGACGTTGATAACCAATCAGAAAACAGAATCAATTTCTTACTGCTCTTAGAAGAAAGCCGATTAATAAGAAACTTCCCAATTCTGACCTGGGTAAAAAGTGTGGTGCCTAACCTTCAATCTTCCCGAAAAAACCACCTCTTTAGAATGGCCCCGGGATTGGTGAGACTGTGCGGGGGGTCGCATGAAAGGTGGGGGTTCTTTTGCAGATTTGGGGCGCTACGAAATGAAGGTGGTGCATACAACATAATACTTTAAATTCTGGCTGTTGGCCTGATCAATACAATTGCAAAGCATCGGCAGTCGTTGACCAGATACGTCAGAAGAAATATTCACAAGAAACTCGCTCGGTATGTACAAATTGTCACGCAAAGCTAAAACTTTCAAATACGGTTCGAAGTGGAGCGACAGGCGTGCATGGGTTCCGAAAACTAATTGCAAGATCAAACAAGTCGAATGGCAAACCAATCACGCCATTTGCGAGTGCAAGTTGTTTTATTTTATTGACTTTGCCGCCTCGGCTTTCGGTCTCGTTGAATGTTGCTGACCTGTTTTCATTACGTTCAATTCTAGTCATGCTCAGGCTGAATAACGAAGACATACTAATCTGGACGCGGGTATGAATCGCTCACAACCTCACTTCCTGTCAGCGAGCAACTAAGACAGGTACATCGACAGCCCAGCTTGTGGAGCTGGACTAAGATTCACGCAATCCCGAAATGATGAGAGTAAAAATCTGGGTTGATTCTCTTATACCGCTGTTGGTCGCAGCTTCGAGGCAAACGCTGGTCCTGAGACAATTTGGGCCAGTCACGTGATGCGGGCCAACAACGCATTCTGTTCAGGCGTCTGCCCAAAACTCGTATATTACATCTAGCCCTGAAAATGTGTTCCGATTTTCACTCGCTGGGAGATACGTACGGAGTGCGTGTCGGTGAAAAGAAGCACACTCCATCTGGGACTTCATTTTTCAATGTGCACGAGGTGAGCCTAGCATGAAGACAAAATCGTCGTGCCACACTTGAAAAGTGTGATATTTATGTGTCAAACGCAATCAAGAATTTATTTCGAGTATTGACCACTAATGTCACGGAAAGTAGCCCCAATTTCGTGATAAATTCGCTCAATATGGAAATAGGAACATATGTGCAGCTGTCAAATGATAACGACAAAGCATGCAACCAAATGACCCACCAACACACATCGGAGCATTGTGGGTAGGTACAAGGGAGACGAACCATATTTGGTGGGATCACAGTCTCAAACAAGCAAGTGGGCGATCACAAACTCGGAAATTTTGTAGATGGCTCATGGCTCCTGGACAGATGATGGCTTGTTTCTTGTTTTCAGAATTTGCAGCCGAATTGGTGCACGGCACACGGCCGCAAAGAACGCTTTGAAGCCCAGGAATACTGATTTCCAAGGAGCTCGGCTACTACAAAGAAGGCGATTATAGAATTCGCATTGAGAACATCATGTACGTCAAGGATTGCGGACTGACTCGCAACCGTGAAAAGTTTCTTGAGTTCGAGACTGTTACGCCCCTACTGCTGCTAATTGATTAACATGAGTAGGTCAAGCGTGTAAGAGAAGGACTGAATCAAGAAGTATCACGACACGATTTGGCGGGAAAAGAGGGGGAACAGACACGACTCGCACCAGTGCCCACAAACAAAGAGGGTGTGAAAAAGGGCTTTGCCGTATTTCATGACTTGTCATTCGGAGAAAGGAAGGCCGGCGGCAAGGCTTTGTTTCTTACCGCAAGAGACGATTAGAGAACAGTACACCCGGTGCTAAATCATCATCATCATGCACAGCTGCGCCACGACAGACATGAATCCCTGAATGAAACCACTATCGGTACCCGTGTCCGTTTCCATATATGATATGTATGAAAAGGACCGGTTACATCGATCTTTATAAACTAGAACCGTACGGAATAATAGCCTCAAAATGCGATGTGCCTGTCCGCAAAAACGGCATTCGATCATCGTCATCACAAAAATCTTGGCTACTTTTAATAAACCCACCGTGGCTTGAGGCAACGACAAGAGGCAAATTTAAGTAGATCATTAGAGACCGAACGAGCGACATACGTAAGTGTGGGTAATCAAAATCTCGCACTTGTACATACGGAAGTGAAGAAATAAAGAGTATTCATGGTGATGTGTGGCATAATACGCAGAGCTTTTGCTCTAAGCAATTCGGTTGAGCCTCAGAGAAAGGCCCGGTCTGCGAAAAACGCGGTCACGATCCGTTGTCTTTGTGAATAAGGCAAGAGGATTTCTATATAGTTTTTTCCAAACTGATGAGAAATCTCAGTCAGTTGCAGATGGTTAACTCGAATCTCCTTGATCCATGACCATAACCACACGCCGAGTAGACTCTTGGCAAAGCGGTTCATTACAGCTGTAAACATAGAATGAAAATGATTAATACGCGCTGAAGTCAACAGCCCAAGTCTTGATCACGCCATCAAGGCCGACACTTGCGAAAGAACCTTTAGCATCTCCGTAAGTTACCCAAGTGACATCGGAGACACCTGTTTGATGGGTCAACTGAGTCCTCAAAACCTTTGAGGGTTTGGCAACTGAATAAATGTAGATACCGCAGTCCAATCCGCCGCTGACCAAAAACTTAGAGTCTGGAGTCCACTCCGCGCCATTCACTCTACTGCTGTGGAAAGCCCATCTCGTGGTGATAGGGGTCTGGTCTCTAGTGTCGTAAAGAGTGTATTTTCCTGTGGTTTCTGCGACCGCGACGTACGCGCCATCTGGAGACACTTTGACCAAGGTTGGTGCAGCTCTCAAAACAGGATATGACTTCACGTGCTCGACAGCTGCTCCAGTTTCATACACTTCGAGTCTCTTATCTGTTTCATTCGTAACAAACACTGTGTTCGTTCCTGGGACAGAATCAATGCTGGAAGCGACGTGCTTCCACTCTTTTTCAGATAGAAGAGCGAGGGTTGTATCGAACACTTGCAACTTATCCTCGAAAAGCACAACGATATTTTCGGTAATCGAGATAGCTTTGGGTTGACCCTTCAAGCTCACCGATTTGTCGAGCTGCCCATCTCTCCACAACTTGAGCTTATCGTCCCATCCCGTAGTCACCACGCAGTTGTCTATGCTTTTGATACTTGTGACAAAATTCGAATGTGCCTCGGTTTGAGAAAACAAGCTAGCAGAAGGTTTAACCTGTCCGTCTTCAATTTCATGATGAAACAAGCTTCCGTCTGAACCTCCAGAGATAAAGTGGTTTTTCATGATTAAACATTTTGTCAACGCTCTCTGGTGCCCATGAATCACTTCACAAGGCGCCGTATCATCGTGCGAATAGAGATTGATCTCTCCGTTCAAAGAGAGAGACAACACGTGATCTTTTGTCACAACGACGCCCACTTGCTGATGACCGACCGACGTATTTGAAGAGAGATTGTAAGTTTGCTTTTCCGAGAGACCCTCCGCAGACCATCTCTTCAAAGTGTTGTCTGCTGATGCAGTGACAAACGTAGCAGAATCAGGGAACCACGAGACTGCGGATATGCTTCCCTCATGCGCCTTCTCCACCTTGTTGATGAAGTCGCCTGATTTTCCGTCGTATAACACGATCGTCCTATCGGAACCGACGCTGACAAGCCATTTGCCATCAGGCGAAAACTTGATTGCTCTAGCCGCGTTTGTATGGTGCTCGCGGGAACTCTTGTCGAACTTGAATGGAGGTCCCGTGAAGAACACCATTGCCTTGTCATCTCCCACGGTGGCTGCACGATATGGTCTTTGCGGCTTGATATCCACCGCATTGATCGTCTCAGAATGGCCTTGAATTTCGCCGATTGAGTTTCCCGAGTCCCAGGTGAAGCAGTGACCAAACTTCTCCTTGCCGCTGCCCACGGCAATGATGCGACTATTGTCGGCATCCCACGCAATGGCTTTGATTGGGCCGCCCAAAACATCGAACTCCGACTTGATTATCGGCTGTTCAAAAGTGTTTTCTTTGCCGTGAACCGACAGGTCCCACACGATCACGTGCCCAGACTCGTCGCCTGACGCAACGTAATTGCCGGAAAGGCTAAATGCGGCTGCAGTCACCGTCACCGTGTGCTTCGTGAATTGCGTGGGTCTGAGTTTCGGCTCTTTGTCCAATGAGCGCACAATCACGGATTTCCCCGCGGCATAGGCGATCCTGTTGTTGACGGCGTCATACGACATGAATGTCGACGCACCCCTTGAGGTTGCCGGCTGCGGCGGAAACAAATCTGTCTGAGAAATCATGAGTGAGTTGTTTGTATATAGAGTATCGAAACGATGGTGAGTACAATTTATGCTTTGGAATCTGGGTCAAAATCCCTTCGTTTGGCAGCTGTTGTCCTTCGATAAGCGCGTTACCTGCTGAGGGCTGTGTAGGATGATTTCTGTGGTGGCCGGGTGTGGAATGCCTTCCGCGCATTGACGCTAGTGCACTATTAACGGCTGCGAGAAGTACGAATAAAGAATATAAAAAAAGGACAATGCGCCCATTTATACGAGTTTTGTTCAGGTATTTTCTTTTCGCAAATGAAAGTATTTGCTTCACCTCGTTCATGTAAAGCACCGCTGAGTTACCTTCAGTGCTACAACCAATCGTTTAGCCCTTGGTAGGTAGTTCTTCTTTGCCTTTGGTCATTTCGACAACATTTCACTTCCCCATCTCTATGGCTCTCTTCATTGTTTTGCAAACCACGTCACTTCATCTGAACCGCTGCGTGAAAATCTGCTCGAGACCAGCTTCCTCGTACTCCGCCGGGCTCACCCACATCTGATGGAATGCACCTAATGAGGCAAGCACGCTGGCGCCAATCCAGGTCTGATTTGTACGCTCATTTGCATTTCCGAGCGCATGAAGACGTACTTTTAATCCCGGGTTAGCACTCAGTAATTCGGCATTGAGCCGCTCAGTCAATTGCGGGATAAGCGACGTTCCACCTGTCACAATCACATTGTGTGCTATCGAGGTTCGCAAATCAATGTCGACAGAAGCAAGCGTATGTGTAATCATTTGAGACAACCCACGAATCTTTTGAACGCCATTTTCGGGCACAGGGGTCGGAGTCGCCTCGGCCTCAGCTTTTCGTGCACGTTTCAAAGGGCGGTAATCGTCATAAGGACTGCTGATGGCTAACTCGCCGTTGTTCGGTGGATACTTCTTGGCGAAGTTCTCCAGGTGAAATGGATGGAGGCCAGGTTCAAATAACGCATCGGCGATGGCGAACCGCTCCAGCAAAACTTCAATTCTCTGGCCTGCGGGGAATTCCATGGTCCTGATGTCATCCTCCAGATACGTCGTTGTTTTGGTGGTCTTTTTGTCCGGGGTCTCGAGTAAAAGCTCTTTGAATTCTGTGTATGTCTTTTGGTGCTGATACTCTTTGAACAGTGCGGTCAATGCAGGGAGAGTACGTGACGTCCACTTGGCCATCTCCGGATACTTGGTAGCCTCCTTGGTCTTCACTGCGTACCTCGCTGCGCTCTCCAACATGTCGAACTTTTCCAGAAGTAAATCCTCGATGTGATCATTCAAAAACTGCCCCGCATAGTGAGTGCGCATAGAGTTTTTAAGCAAGCAAATCCCGTCTACCACGGGCACCGCGCTGGCGCAATCATGGCCAATATCAACCACAAGACAACTCAGTCTTCCTTGTTGAAACGATATACACGTTGGAGTTTTGGCCAAATAAAGGGCAGGGAAATCGAACTCCGCGAATATTGTCTCCACTAACTTCTGGCGGTACTCTTGCGGCGCCCACACAGGCTCGGTGACCAATAATGGTTGTTCGGCGTAGTCTAGCGCTAGAATAGTGTCGAAATAGTGTCGCCATTGTGCAATTGCAGCTGGCCAGTCTTTCACCATTCCATCTTTAACAATGGGCAATACCTCGCGGTTCTCTTTAGGAAAGTCAAGGCTACCATCGAACAGATACTTGCCGTCTGCGTCTTTGGCATAATATGACAGCACGATCACTTTGGGGAAGTCATCGCCCGCATACCCGATGCGCGTAGAATACAGCCCTATATCTAGCACGATCGCGTTGATTTCGTCACCACCGTAGATGGCCGCTGCGGTGTTTGTGGAAGACATGACACTGTCAATCTTGGGGTTCGGAGAGAGCCGTGTTGTGAATGCTCATGTACGATCACGTGCTTTTAGTCACGTGAGCTGGGTTTTCACTAGTTCAATCCATATTTGAAGCTTTGAGAAAGATAAAATTAAAAAAAAAAAAAAATTCATTTCTTTTTTTCTTGTCTATTCATAGAGGGGGCCTCTGAAAAACACATCAGCTGTCCGTGCTTGCTAACTCAACTATGTGTGGTAGTTGCGTCCGCTAAGGGTAGTCCCAATCTACATTAAAGTGTTCATCTGCCTTTGAACGAATTCATAACAACTTTTTGTTTCTTAATTTTCGTCTCTTTTTCTTTGATTCTCGATAAGCCAGTCTCGGATGACGCTGCTTTGTACTTTTCATATCCTACCAAAATTGCGCCGTTCCAGATAATGGTTAGCGCTGGCTAAAGACCTCATAAGCCCCCCTAGTTCTTCTCTTCGGAAGCACGGCATACTTCTTAAATCTTGAATATTTATTGCTTTCGTCTACTCTTACAAGACCTTTGTCTCGGTGTCGATTAATTCGATCAAGAATTCGGCCTCCAATCTCTTTCTTCCCTCTCTCACCCAGTCGTCTGCCAACTTGCGCGTCCAGCCCTTCAAGTTTGCCACCTCCTCAACAGCCGAGTCCAATTCGCCGCGCACCAAGCTCTGCTCTACGCGGCCAATAACAGACTCAATGTCTCTGCCATCGGGCTTCGCGCCCTTCACTGGCATCAACAATTTTGAAAAGAATACCGATGCCAAATGGCCCAACAAACCTGCGTTGGGGGGCAACAATGACGCCGAGCGCAATTCAGGCGTGAGCTGTTCCCACGCAGTCAACAACTGCGGCACAGTCAAAATAGACTGCGTACTCTCTTGAGTAAGCAAAGGTCTCAACTCGGCAAGCGCCAACGCGATCAACTCGTCATCAGCCTTGCCGCTGGCAGTTTGCAAGCCTTCCACGAAAGGGCCGAAACTCTGTGCAGGAGCATCCTCTGGTGTCTGAGTCAACAACGACTTCAATTTAGTTGAAGCGCGCTGGATGAGCGTCTTGGATTGAATAGACGCAACTTGCTTCTCCAAGCCGAGTGCAAACTTCTCGATATCCTCCACCCTCGTCGAAAGAGCGTCTAAATTCTTCAAACGGCCGTCTCTCTCCTCGTCAATCTTATTCTTGATCATGGCCTCGAATTTCTTTGTTTGCTCAACACGTACCATGGTGGTCGCATTCACAGCAGCCTGACTGAGTGCCTTTCTTGCAGCCTCGACCTCGTGTGTGAGTCTATCCTTGTATTTCTTCTCCATTCTTGTCTTCTCCTGGTTATACTGGTCCAACATGCTCTGAGTCAATTCCAACTCCTTCTGTGTGTGCGCAGTGAGCAACTGCGTCTTTGTGTCCTTCAAGCGCGCGTTCAACTCCTCTTCAAATGAGTTGTTCAACGAGGCCAACTTCAGCGATAAAGCAGAGATATTCTCGCTGATTTTGTGCACCATGGCGTCCTTTTGCGGGCCAAGGTTGCTACCGTCAAGCAAACCGAGCAAGTCGTTGAAAGATTGGATTGTCGCTTTCACAGAATCATCTGCAATTCCGGCCACGCCGTCTGTCAAAGCTACGAACGGAATTTTCTCGATCTTGCCTGGCACGGTCTCGATGCCAACGCTTTTCTGCAATTGCTCCGAGGGAAGTGACTCCTGAGCGTGTACCAACTTCTTCCTGGTTTCCTCGATCAAATGCTCTCCTTGCTGCTCGATCTTGTGCGTCAATTCCTCTATAGCATCTTTTGAAGGAAGCGCTACGTTTGAAGTGACTTTCTTCCAAAGTCTTTGGATGTCGGCGGCAGAGCCATTTTCGATAACATCAATCAATTCTTCATAGTAAGGCAATTGTTTGTCGATAACAAAGTCCATCACCCGCTCGTTCTTCGTCGCCGCATACAACGTGCTGCCGTATGCGACGGAAAGGGCAAGCGCAGTCTTCCACAAAAGTCCAAAGAGCGAGAAGTTTTTGCTCTTGGGAACCTCATGCTCATTGTTTTCCTGTACTTTTGTCTTGATGTCTGAATTGACGCCGAGTTTAGACACATTTTGCGATCCTGGCACACCCTGGGGGTCGCTTTTCACCGCCTGTGAAGTGACGGGTTTACCTGGCGACGAAACAGGCACATTGAGCGTGCGGGCAGACAGCGCGAGCGTCCGGCTGGCACTCAAGGTGGCAGTTCTGACAGCACGTTTGGAGACAGCGCCGATCATGTGTGACGGGGTTTACGATTTCACACCAGGTTGTTCGACCACCAATAACTTTTCGCATGGTGATTCGCTCTGGCCAACCAGCGCGCTTGTCTGTGGTGCACGGGTGTATAGCCAGATAGTGTCGGCTTAGTTGGTTTTTTGAGCCAAGGCTATCCAGTCATGCCGCATGATTAGAGGCTTGGTTGCTAATTTCAAAGATCTATCATGCCGTGTATCCGCAGCTTAATCTTTGTATTACTTCTGTATCTCAGTGAGGTTGTATGCTTTTGTTGTTGAGTATCACTAAGACTTCTACGTGTTTACCTCAACCATCCTGACCACTTCGCGATTTTCCTCGAGAAGCAAGCCTTTCGCTGCTATGATTTTTGACTCTTGAGGAGATATTACAAACCTGGAAAGCCGCATGGGTGAGAAGCTTGCAATTCTGGGTGTGAAACAGTTGTGTATGGGGCTGATTTCATGCTTTGGTTCCTGAAATGAAGATATCATTCTTTGTAGATTCTTGGCAAGAATGCCATTCATGATTCTTTTTGGGGATCGAGATACAATCCGTGAGCTTACGGAATGAAGGCCCTCTGATCAGAATCGGCTTGCAAACATCAGCGAGGCAGAGAAAGATCGAAGGCGAGTTGAAAATCACGTTACTTCACTCTAGGTGAAGGCTATGCGAGTCAATTGCAAACGCACACTCAAAGCTGGTATGGCAGAATTGCCTTTTGCTTAATCGGAAGTCGCTGTCGCATCAACTCGGGTCTGGGTTTGTGTCCTTCACTGACTCTGAACCCGGCATTTTGCCGGACTGATGAGAAAAGTTGAAGTGTATTCGAACTCAAGCTGATTCTAACGCAGTGTTTTATAGTCTCATGCCGACATTGTTACTTTCATATGGCTGCTGTCGAATGAATGATGTGCGGAATTTACTCTAGTCTAATCCTCAAACCGGTGAAGAGCATAAACCGCCCGCATTTCCGGTCCTGATGGGGAACATCGTTCGGTCTCAAAAATCTTCATCACCGCAAAAATATCCGTCCATTTTGAAGTTTTGGCTCACTTCGCCCTTTTAAAGAGATAGACTAATTCAGCTCTTTCAATAGCATAGCTCTTTCGAGGCAGAGAGAAAAGCCGACAGCATGGTTTTCTCCGAAGAGTTATGACAGCAAAACACAAATCAAAATGGCTATCAAAAAGAAAGGGCTACCAATTCCGAGAATGCAGCCGGCTCTTCCACTTGACTTTAGGCCCCATTAGGGTGTCCGCTCTGAGCTCCGTGCAGTCGTGCCAAATGACTTTAATTACCGAGTATCGATCTGAAAGAGTCCTTCTTCTTGACTGAACCCTAAACGCCGCGACTCAACTCTTCTTTTGGAAAGAAAAAAAGAATGAAAGTGAGAAAAAGCATATTTGCAGTTGCATCGCGTAACTACGAGTTCGACTGTTGAATTTCATTCGACGATATTCGATGCGATCGCTTTTGTTATGAAGCGGCTTGTAGGTAGTGATGAAAAACTTGACAAGGCTTATGGCGATTTCTGTGTTTCGTTATAATAATTCTCTTCGCAAATTGCTGTCCACGCTGAGAAAGGCGGTGCTTTCAGTGTGCTTCTCTTGCAAACCAAACAGCGAAGTGTCTGCTGCGTTTGATTCTCAGGAGTTTCCTTGACCGCCAAAGGGGTCTACGACACATTTCTTGCCGTTTGCGTGGTTTTATGATTTAGCTGGAGCCATCACGTGTAAGAATTCGTCTTTTCTGGACACAGCGCTCACATTTGCTCAGCAAAGGTTACTCCTTTGCACTAATCTTGTTTTGCATAGTCTGATCTTTCAACCAGTGCCCGCCGCACTAATGACTTGCGATGCCACTAGTCAAAAGCATTAAGCTTTTTTGAATTACCCATTCTGAGCAAGCCTCTGCATACTTATTCTTGCCATGACGTACGACTCTGAAATTAAGTGCATCACGTGCTGGGCAGAATCTCAATGGCCAAACCCCGAACTCTTGGCCGCAAAATTTTATATGCAGGCTTGCGCGGTTGTCTCCACACGGCCGCCAAATGAACCGGAGTTTGGCCCAAGACAAAAGTCCTTGCGCCAATTTCATGAATGTCGGACACAAAAACCTCTCTTTTTAAGAGGAGAGTAGCATTTTGCATACAATTCTCTGGGAGCCACTTAGGGGCTTAGAAAGACAAAGACAAACATGGTCTGTTCGAGATTGGCTTGCTCTGCGCGCGACGCTAACTCCGGCGCTCAAAGTCCGACAATTTGTGGGGTCGATCATATACGGCTTCGCGTCCAAAAAAAAAAAAAAAAAAAGGCTCAATCGCCGGCCTGATTATTGTACATTTGTTGGTCTCAGCTCGCTTTGTATTACTCGCAGCGGGATCTGAAAGTCTCCGTACACTCTTTACGGCTGCCCCACATTCTGTGCATGTTAAAACGATGTGAGTTCGCCCACTCGAAATTTGAGCAATTTCAAAGCATCTAATAAAGAGTGAACTTAATTCCACAACGCACATAACAGCACACAAACCAACCGCTTACGAACACTGAAAGTATACGCGATGTCTGAATCCATGTTCGAAGAGGCCAAAGCCACAACTTCTCACGATAGTATTTCACGCATCAGAATGGAAGGTGATGGCGACCACATCATTGTCTTGGGTGACAAAAAATACTACCGGCACGAGCTCATGAAAGCGTTCGGTGGCACCATGCAATCTGAGCGGTATGCAAAACCGGAGAGCCCTAAATTCGGTAATGCTGCCGCATTGGGGCTTACGGCTTTCGCAACCAGTGCATTTGTATTAGGACTCTGTTTAGCAGGCGCATCCGGAATTACAATGCCGAATATCGCCGTAGGATTGTGTTTTTTCTACGGTGGACTTGTACAGGCCGCGGCCGGGGTGTGGGAATTGTTTTTGGGTAATACGTTTGCTGGCACTGTCTTGTGCAGTTTTGGCATGGGCTTCTGGATGTCTTTCGGTGCCATAAACGTTGAGGCATTTGGCATAGTTGCCGCATATGGCGACGACGTCGAGCAGTTGAATAATGCTATTGGCCTCTACCTCGTAGGATGGGGCATTTTCACGTTTATCATGTTGTTGTGCACGTTAAAGTCCACGCTCATGTTCATGGGCCTCTTTTTCACGCTCGACATCGGGTTCTTCTTGCTTGCGGGTCACTACTTCACGGCAAATGCGACATTGTTGACCTCAGGGGGTGTTTTTGTTGTTTTGGCGGCTTTGTGTGGCTGGTACTGCGCATTTGCCGGTGTTGCCACGCCTCAAAACTCCTATATCGTGCCTTTTTCAATCTTGCTTCCTGTATTTGGAAAGTCTTAGAATTGATGGGGCTGTGTTATGAGAGAATGCAGCGAGAACCTGTAATTCTGGGCAGTTCGGGTCGGGAATCCGAAGCCCCTTTCATAATTAAGACCAATGTATATGCTGACAATCATTCATCACAAAATGTCACAGCTAAGAGTAGGTTCTGAAGCCGCATACGGCTTTTGATATAATGCTAATAGATCATTACTCTCAACGATGTGCACTGACTTGTGCTCACGCCCTTCTCCAGCGGCACTTCTCATGAGTGAGATTGATTCTCTTGAGGCAGTGCAGAACAGCGCTAGATTTTGCTAAAAATCATATTTTGATTGACCTATTCAACGTACCAGAGTGTTTCGGTGCATGACTGTTTTGAGTTTATGGTCTGCGTCATCAGGATGCATGGCTTTAAGTTCGATTAGCCCTGGAGCCATCTCCCGCCTGCCGTTTCCCAAGAAGCTTAATGATGGCCGAATTGTGGACTCTACTGAAATTCCTTCTTAATGAATGAGATCACTTTTTCGATGAGAATATCCACTGCTCCAGCGTCGGAATCTTCGCTCAAATTATGATCGGCGCCCAGAATGATGCAACTGAGGCTGCTCCACCGCTCAGCGAATTTCCTCCAGCGATTCATTACAGTGGCCATGTCCACATAAGGGGGGATTGCTCCATCTTTACTTCCTTGCAAGGCTAGGAGAGGTATCTTTATCTTGCCAAATGTTTTTTCGAGGACTGAATCTTCGAGGTAAGACAGAAAAAAGTCATCATCGCCGTTTCTGGAATACATCGAATGGAAACGATAAGCTGTTGTTGGCGCACCAAACGTTAGATCAAGGCTGCTAACTGGAAGCAACTCTTCACTTTTTCCCTCGCCAATCAATTTCTCGGCGATTGCAAGCAGGCCAGGAAGCTGTTTTTCTGTGTCGAGATATTCGCAAGCCTCGACATCGCTAATAGGCGCCTGTAAGATGGCTCCGTCCAATCTCGAGATATGTTCAAACTCGTGTGCACCAGTGAGGTATTCCATTGTATCTTGGCATCCTGTGGAATGACCCATGAGCACTACTTTTGAGGAATTTGATCCTCTCTGCTGCCTCAAGTACGCCACTAGCTTGCTCAATTCTTCGGCATCTCGGCTCAAGCTGCCTGTTCCAAATCCAAGGTATGATGAGCTGATGAGTGCTTGCACAAGAGCCCATTTCCCGTGCAGTTGTCCGCAAATTTCCTTGGCCAACAGAGGAACGTAGGGCACCGTGAGAAAACCATCGGTGAGACCGCCAATAAACACCACAAAATTTTCGGGGGTGTTTGCTGAGTCGCTGAACTCAATAGCAGTGAGACTTTTGTGGTACTTGTATATCAAAACAGGATTCATGTTGTGTTCCCAGAGTTTTATCTAATCAATCTGACAAAAAACCGGTGTCTGCCCGTTCACAACAGTCGACGAATTTATCCCCAGAGCTCGTAACCACCGAGCAGATTAACCTATAAGGAAACTCCTTGAAGCAATGGGCAGTGTTGTTCAATCGAGCGTAGTCGGGCCCGTAACGTAAAATTCGATGCGTAATGCGAAACGTTTCACCTTTTCCGTAACACGTTACGATACGCTAGGAATTTTGTCTCCGTAAGCAATTTTCAGCGTGTTTACGCTCGAAATAGGATAACATGAATTTAAAAAATCGAATAACTCAAAATTTGAGCTACATACGAACTTTATTTTTCGCACAGCTATAGC
>JAKTYQ010000006.1:0-53599 GCA_030674525.1 Metschnikowia chrysoperlae
GAGCGAGACTAACACCATTTTCCGCCTACCGGCGCCGTCCTGAATACGTCGTACAGGTCACTTCCACAAACCAATTGAGGTTGTGCAAGTTTGTAAATGATTTTTTTTCTCTTATTTTTTTTTGAAAGATATATCTAATTTAATCAGCTCAATCTTTTCAGTATGACTGGCGCTAGTATCACCGATTCACGCTAACATTGGGCATATCGTGCGCGATCAAAAAGCGAGTCTAAAGAACAAAAAACCTCTTTTACTGAAAGTTCAGGAATACGAGAATTTGCTGTATTGCTAAGATCGGAAAATTCGTGGCCTATTCAAATTAGATTATGAGTCTTTATGCTGAGTTAAACCAGCATATATTGCTGCCACGAGGAAGCCTGGTTAGCTCAATCGGTAGAGCATTTGACTCTTAAAAACAATAAGGTCAATCAAAAGGTTGCGGGTTCGAGCCCCGCATCGGGCTTATTTTTTATTTTTATTCTTTCCAATGCTAAAATGGAATAATCTCAGGAATTATCAGACTTTACAACATATATATAATTCTTTTTGACTTGTACTGTTTATTTTTATGAACAAGAATCGTCAAAATGGGTCTTCATAGGGGTCCTCCTCATCGTAGTCATCATCTTTTTCAAATTCATAGACAATGGCGCCTCCAAACTTTCCGAGTTCAGTCTGCGCTTCCATGAACGGTAGCTCTACCTGCTCTCTTGCCAATTTCTGCTTCGAGCTCGTCGTCAAATTGAAAGTCGTAAGGTCTTTGAGTAACTCCTCATCTTCTTGATTCTCCTCGTCGTTTCGAGGCCTGTAGATTTCGTAGGTGTGTGAATTTGTGTCCACGATGAATGCATTAGTCGAGGATTTGCCCGACTTCCGCCGATTCGTGAAAGCCAATTTGAACTTTTCCAGATTTAATCCCCGATTCGTGGGAAACTGGAAGCTCGACATCTTGCCTGCCATTTCTTCCGGATCGCCATCCTCGAGTGGCATCACTTCAAAGATTGACAGGGCAACATACGATAGAAGCTTCAATGGCAGAGGGTATCCCGAGCTATGAGCACTAGGAACATTACTATGATAACACGCGACAATCGAGAGAGATGGTTGAACAATCGCCGACACGAAAGATGCGTGGTTTCCGTCATCGAGGTAGTTCAAAGAATCAATAATGACGAGTGTTTTTGACAGTGTGCTCTGACCAGTACTTGCTGCATAAACAAATTCCTGTATCTCTTTCTGCCCTGCACGAGAACAGTCCATGAAGCTCGTGGCATATGATGGCTTCACCGTGGTCTCATACGAGAGATATACAACCAGCCCATTACACCGGTGAGCAAACTCTCGAAGAAGATGACAAGCAGACTGTGCCAATGAATCAATGATCAAAGTGAACGGCGCGTTTTCCTTGACCGCCAAATGTCTGTTGAGAAGCACCAATGACGGATGCGATGCCATTCTCCAGAGTTTACGAAAAGAGGTATTCAAGTCCAATCCTGTCGCCTTGGTGCTGCGTGCGATGCGAGATGCGCGAGTTGATGGGCCTTGGTAAGGTCAACCATCCCTTACAATCCGAGCTTTTGAGGCATTGTGATTTCAGGAGAAACTTGATTAGTCATATGCTTTTCTCTGTACGATTTCACAAAAATGTATCAAGGGTTACCACGGTGATCGTGAGTTGTAAGTGAATACCGTAGGTCAGATTGTAGACGAGCAGAGGGCCTTGTCTCACATGATCATGAAAATATTCAAAAGTCGTTCCCAAGCCCGACTGAGTATGAAAAGACTCAAACTTCTGTTTCATCTTTTAAATAGTAGACATACTGCCTCCTAATCGGGCCTTCACAGTTAGGAAGTTGTACATTCCCATGATATGTAGTTCAAGACGTAGCCGCACTCCCCAATAGATACATCTCCCTCCGCGAAGAGCCTCAAAAGATAGACATAGCTTTTACTCATTGTTTCACCATGTCAAAACAGCCACCGGCGACGACATTTGGAGGTCCGAGAGGCTTCAGGGACATAGAATTAGACCCTGAGTCTACCAGGAGTCACGTCGCTGCGAAAGACGACTATAAAAATAAAAAGTACAACCGAGCGTTGGACGTACAGAATATCCAGACATACCAAGAGAGGATGACGCACGTTGCCAAGACGCGTGATTCTCAACAGTCAAATGTGGATGAGCAACCCAGAAAAAGAATCAAGTCGTCTGAAAGCAGTGACGAATTTGGCACAAAGCACGAGGGAGACGATCGGGACGGCGAGAACAAGGCAGAGTCCAATGACAAACTGGAAGGACAAGTGACTACCCGCAAACCCTCTGCTCTGCCTGAAATCATTTCACAGAAGGCCAACATTGCTCCTTCGGCAAATGGCCTTATCTTATCTACCCGCGTGTTAGACCAACTCATACCTAAAGGGTACATTGTTGCCTCTGCGCCAGAGGGGTACGAGACCAATGCCTCTGCGCCAGCCCTATATCAGATTCCCGAAGCAAAATCTCAAGCTCGCGTATTCAACGATGCGCTACCAGAATTTGCCGGGATTGCAATGAGAAAAGAAGATGTGAAGCATTTCTCGGCTCTTCTCAACGTCAATCCTTCCGGCCTCACGAACAATGAAGACCGGATGAACTATAATGCCCAAATCTTGGTATTCAAGATCAAAAACGGCCTGCCGAGTGTGCGAAAAAAGGCCATGAGATCGGTGACCTCGGGTGCACTTGAGTATGAGCCTTCATCGCTTTTCGGAATCATTCTCCCATTGATGCTCGAGCCCAACCTTGAAGACGCAGATCGTCACATCCTTACGAAGCTCACAGGCCGCTTGCTAGCTCTGCTCGAAGGACTTATCAAGCCATACACGCACAAAATCATTACGGCTATCTCACCGCTGCTCATTGATGAAGACTTGACACTCCGTTTAGAGGCTCGAGAGGTCATAGCAAACGTTGCGCGCGTAGCTGGGTTCGCCAATATTGTCTCGAGTCTTCGCCCAGATTTGGACCACTCCGACGAGTATGTTCGAAATTTGACTGCCCGTGTGTTTGCAGTTGTGGCCACCACCTTGGGCCTCGTCAAGGTCTTACCGTTCATCAAAGCTGTAATTAGGTCGAAGAAAAGTTGGCAAGCGCGTCATACAGGCATTCGGACCGTCCACCACATCTGCATTCTCTCGGGAGGTGGTAGTGGCGCCCTGATCTTGCCCCATTTGTCGCAACTAGTGGACGTCTTGTCTCCCGGAATTTCGGACGAGTTGCTCCAAGTAAGAACAGCAACCGCTAACACACTCGCACAGTTGGCCGAAAGTGTACATCCTTATGGCATCGAAGCATTTGAACAAATCCTTGAACCTACGTGGAATGGCCTCAGACACCATAGAGGAAGAGGCTTGGCCGCATTTTTGAGAGTAATCGGCTCCATGGTTCCGCTAATGGCGCACAATCCCCAATATATCGAGTATTCGAACTACTATACGCGTGAGCTCATGCATGTCATGACCAGAGAGTTTTCCAGCCCAGATGAAGACATGAAAAAGTCGCTTTTACGTATCATCATGACAATACCCTTATCAAAAACGCTTTTCCCCGACTATCGCCGCCAGATTATCGCGCCGTTTCTTCAAAGTTTTTGGAACAGAAGAATCGCGCTGGACTCTTCGCAGTTGTCGCGCTTAGTCGTCGATGCCACTGTTCTGGTGGCCAAAAACTTAGACGTGCCGATTCTTCTAGAAAAGCTCACGCCATTTGCAAAGGATGCCAATGAAAACTTGCGCAGGATGGCATGTGATGCTATCAACAAAATACTTGTGAAATGCTCAGAGTCCATAGTTGAACTAGATATCGATTTTGATGCTAACTTGGTGGACTCTCTTCTCTTTGCATTTCAGGAGCAAAGACTGCCACATCCTGTTTACCTTCAAGCCTTTGGCTCCGCATGTCGAGTTCTCGGTTTGAGATTTCTGCCTCACATCCCCATTGTTCTAAGTTCAATCCTTTACAGACTCAAGAGTAGTGAACCTGAGATACGTCAACAATCGGCAGACTTGATCACGGTGATTGCGGATAGTATCAAGCTTTGCTCAAATGGCGATGACACAACGATGAAAAAACTCATTTTATTTTTGTACGAGCTGTTGGGCGAGGTGTATCCCGAAGTACTTGGTTCGATCATTGGTGCACTCTACAGTTGCATCAATTCTATGGATCGCGAGTCTTTACTCACATTGGAAAATCCATCAATCAATATTCTTCTTCCGACCCTCACCCCGATATTAAAGAATCGGCAAGAAAAAGTTCAAGAGCAGTGTATCAAATTAGTGGGTTTGATTGCAAGAGGAAACGCCGAATCTATCAATGCCAAGGAATGGATGAGAGTCTGTTTCGATCTTCTCGACATGCTCAAGTCACAAAGAAAAAGGATACGCATTGCAGCAAATGCAACATTTGGTGATATAGCCAAGACAATTGGGCCACAGGATGTATTGGCAATGCTTCTCAATAATCTCAATGTCCAAGAGCGCCAGCTTCGAGTATGTACCGCTGTGGCCATTGGAATCGTCGCGGACACATGCTCTCCATTTACTGTCCTCCCAGCACTCATGAACGAATACAGGGTACCAGACAAGAATGTGCAGAATGGTGTCTTGAAAGCATTGAGTTTTTTGTTTGAGTATTTGGATGGAACTACAACAAAAGATTATCTATTTGCAATGACACCACTACTTGAGGATGCTTTGACTGATCGCGATCAGGTTCACCGTCAGACAGCTGCTACTGTGGTCCGGCATTTGGCCTTGAACTGCTACGGATTGTGTCACGACGACTATCAAGAAATATTCATTCACTTTTTGAACCTTGTTTTGCCCAATATATATGAAACATCTCCCCACGTTATCATCAGGATCATTGAATGTTTGGATGCGCTCAGGATTGTTCTCGGGCCGGGCGTGTTCCTAAATTACATATGGGCAGGCTTATTTCAAGCAGCGCGCAAGGTGAGAGCTCCATACTGGAAGGTTTACAATAGCTCATACATCCAGAATTGCGACAGCATCGTTCCTTACTATCCTCGCTTCGATAGCTTGGGCCTGTCGCACCATTGCTCTTACAACGTTGAAGAGTTGGATATATGGATGTGAAGAGAGCAAGAAAGGATAGGTAGAAATAAAGGAGCAAATTTCGCTTGCAATGGTGTGTGCTAGCATGTCAAGGTATTCATGTGAAGTCAGAGTCTTCCTCGAGCTCAACTTGTGCGTACCTATAGAGATATCCGTCGTCAGAGTACCTTTGAAAACTGAGGTCCAGGGTATGCGTCAAAGGACGGGCGGTGATCTCTCCATTATAAAGATAGCTGTTTGTTATCATTCGTGTAATCTGGCGAGCTTGCTGCTCGAAAATGTCTTGGTCATCAGGCGTGCTCTTCCACTCCTCAGAGTTTCCGTTGGAGGACGCATGGCCGGGATAGCATTCCAGGTACCAAGCCCCATCGTCCCCCTGGTACCATGGAATGTTGTAGAGCCAAGTCGTGATCTTTTCAATCAATGGCATGTTCTTGGCTTCTCGGGGCTTGAAAGAGGCAGGCAATTTGTGTGTCCGCTGGGGAGACTCAGCTACAACCTTTGGCGGACTCAGTAGACGAGTGGTAACTACACGGGTTTTTATCTGGCCATTTTCCTGATTTACGTTTGGGCTAGAGTCAAATTCCGGCTGGGAAACGGAATGCCTGGGGTATACCCCCGAGGCTTTTTGGTGATTGAACGTAGGATTCATGCTCCCGGAAGAAACACAGATGGTGCGAGGACACAAAGCTTTTGAGAGTAGGTCAAAGAAGCGAGAGGAAGGAGGGAAGGAGTTGTGAGGATGTCAGCAGAACAAAATGAAATTTTCTAGCCTAAAAGCGTGCTATAATTTTTGAACAATGTATAGTTGCAAGCCGAGAATGAATTACGAAACCATCTTTGTAGCACTGCGATATAACAGAATTATGCATTATAAGCACTGGCTGGGGTGGAGTAGGTTGCTAATCGGTTCCGTTCTCAAAAGCGCATGCACTACCATGTGGAGCAACTCTATACACGCGTACAGGAAATTTGTTTGCAATCTGTGAATCTCCCATAATAAAAACTTTGACATATGGGTGTCCACTCTCTATGGGATATAGTGGGACCTGCGGCTCGGCCGGTCAAGCTTGAAGCACTCTCGCGGAAAAGGCTTGCGGTAGATGCTTCGATCTGGATCTATCAGTTTATGAAGGCGGTCCGAGACAAGGAAGGCAATTCGCTAGGACAGACTCACATCGTGGGTTTTTTTCGCCGCATTTGCAAAATGCTCTTCTTTGGAATTTTACCGCTATTTGTGTTTGATGGAGGAGCGCCACCGTTGAAGAGACAGGTCATTCAAGCCCGTAAGGAACGGCGGCAGGGAAACCAAGAAAATGCCAAGAGCGCAGCTCAAAAATTATTGGCAATGCAAATGCACAGGAGAACATGTGAGGGACAAATTGCAACAAAAGGAAAACGCCCTCCAGAGCCCAGAGATGCTACAGCGCTGGCAGCCGAGAACGACAATCTATACTTTGATGATTTGCCCATGTATCATACTGAGAAACCGATAGCTCCACCTCCACCTCTCCAAGCGCAGACAGAAACGTTTCGTAGGAAAGATGAATACCATCTTCCAGACTTGAAGCAGTTCACAGTGAGGAAAGGAGACCAGAGGATCATGCCCGAAGGAGAACTCGAAGACTACGGCGATGAACATTCTTGGGACGTCGTAGATGGTATCAGCATCGATTCTGTTGACCCATCATCCTCTGAGTTTGCTGAGCTTCCGATGGCCACCCAATATATGATCTTGTCGCACTTGAGACTCCGATCTAGGTTGAGATTGGGTTATTCTAAGGACCAACTAGAGCATCTATTTCCCAATAGTCGTGACTTCTCCAAATTTCAGATCCAGCAAGTTCAAAAGAGGAACTACTATACCCAAAAGTTGATGAATGTAAGTGGCATGGCTGAGGATACAGGCAATGTTACTCGCAGGATTGCAGGCGATAAGGATCGACAGTATATGCTCGTGAAAAACGAAGGAGGATGGACTTTGTCGTTGGGAGGCGACGGAAAAGATGAAGCTATCGAATTGGACGAGGATGGAGAAATAGAACAAGCGAGGCACGCGATTGAGATTAAAGATGAACATGTATCGGATGAGTCAGATGATGACGATTTGGAGGATGTTCCTCTCGGGGATGAATCAAACACCGCACACACAGCCGCACACACAGGTGCGTCACAATTAGAGGATGAAGATATGGAAAAGGCGGTCATAGAGTCAATTTATGAAAGGTATAAGCACGAGTATGATGATATCCCGAGCGTGCAAAAAAACGATAAGGAAGTTCAACAAAAGATCAAGACCCTAGGAGACACAGACTTGAAGATGGAGATCGAAGAGTCCAAGATAGATTACTTCCGGCAGAAAAGCAAAGAAGACCAATTGTCAAGGGTGATCGAGTCAACTGGCCAACCTGGTTTCGATTTTGAAAAATCTTTATTGTTTGGGGAATCTCAGAGCCAAGTTTCACACCTGATCGAAGACCCACTTGTCAAAGGCAATAGGCAAGAGCGGGTCACTATCAACGTAGGTGATCACGTCGAAAGCCCTAAGAATTCAGAAGAAGAGGAGGATGCTGAAGACGAGAAGCAAGTGAAGAGCATGCCGTTCTGGTTTAACGATTCGTCACATTTACAAAGCCCTCATGCTCAAATTGGCTTTTTGACGGAGCGAGAGCAAAGCCGTCAGCTGGACGATGACGAGAAGGCTGGGCTCATCCCATGGAACGAGGCTAAGAGATACTTTGAAGAAGTGGCCGAAGAGGCTTCGCCTAGTGACGACGATGTGGACAAAATGTCTGAAGAAGGCGACGATTCCGACTTAGAAATTGTTGAGAAGGTGACAACCGCGTCAGATCTCGAGAGGTCCGATGACCATGAAGAAGAAGAAATTGCTGTTCAAAATATGGTACCGTCTCCGAACTCAGGGCCACAGAAAAGCAGGGAGGGCCACCACAGTCGTAAAAGGGTAGACCCGAGAAAGGTCTTTGTGCAACGAGGTAAACGAAGTTCGCGCAAGGCTTCGAAAAAGCCTCTGGCAACCACTCAGAGGAGTCGATCGAGGTCGCCTCACGTTGGCCATACTGTGACAAGCGTCGACGCTGCGAAGCCCATAGTGAACAACAAGGACATGAATGATGGCACAAACAAATCTACAAAAAAAGCAAAAAATTCCGCGATACTAGATTATGATTTTGACGAAAGCGAGGAAGAAGATTTGGTCAGACAGCTCAGGGAAGAGGAGCATGAGCATGCACAGTTCACGTCCAGCATTCAACTCGACAAGATTCCTATCCATACAACTGTCAGCAACGAGCAACTTCTACAAGAGCAACTCAACAAAGCCAAGCGAGACGCAGAGGAAGTCACGCAAACAATGATCAATGATGTTCAAGAACTTCTAAAACGCTTTGGAATTCCTTACATAACTGCACCGATGGAGGCAGAAGCCCAATGTGCAGAGCTTTATCGATTGGAGCTCGTGGATGGTATTGTCACAGATGACAGCGATTGCTTCCTCTTTGGAGGCAGCCGAATTTACAAAAACATGTTTAACCAGAACAAGTACGTGGAATGCTACATTTCTGAAGACATAGAGCATAAGGTAGGGCTCAATCAAAAGAAGTTGATCGAGCTTGCATTGGTATTGGGTAGTGACTACACCGAAGGTATCAAAGGTATAGGGCCGGTTTTGGCAATGGAGATCCTTGCTGAGTTTGGTAGTCTTGAAGCTTTTAAGCTGTGGTTCGATGAAGCGACTAGAACACTCAAGAAGCGCGATCCGAAGCAAACGAGCAAACTCGAAAAAACCTTACTTGCTCGCATCAAGAACGGGAAGTTATTTCTTCCCGATACATTTCCCGACCAGATTGTTGTGGATGCTTACAAGCGGCCAGAAGTGGACCACGATCGATCCGAATTCAAATGGGGAGTGCCTCTGTTGGACCAAATACGTAGTTTCTTGATGTACAATGTGGGTTGGTCGCAAGAAAAGGTCGATGAAGTTATGGTGCCGCTTATCCGTAACATCAACAAAACTAGAGCAGAGGGCCAGCAAACCACAATCGGAGAATTCTTTCCCCAAGAATACATATCCTACAAGAAAGATGTTGGCATGGGCAAGCGCATGAAGGCGGCTGCGGAGAGGATAAGAGGTGATTAACGCACGAAAGGAAAGCTGAATCGCTTCCTGCGCGAGTTCTACTTCAGCTCGAAACAGTTGAAAGGACGATTCCGACGGCTTCAAGCTTGTTTTCATGTCGAAAAATGAGGTTGTTTCATCAGGTTTTTCACAAAAATTCGCTAAGAAACCCAATTAACAACTGGCCCATCAATGCTTGATAAAGTCGTAGTTCACTTTACTCCACGCACGTGACCATGGAACTTGGATCAGCGGTGAATGTCGGTGCGCGCAACTCCATACCACACCAATTGCCGATCAACTAAAGAAAAACTAGGATACAATACAATCCATCTAAGCCATGGCGGACTCGTTTGCGCGATTCTCGTCGATCATCGAGTCAGCGCGTGACATCACGATCGAAGCCGCTGTCAGCGCATCAACGCGGCTCACGGAAACCCCCACAGCGAAACGGCCCCAGGAAATCGCCAAGCTCTTGAGCTCGCGGCTCGACCGCGAAGTGCTTAGCGGCATGAAGTGTGTGATGGCATTGGTTGCCGCTGGCGAGGATGGCTCGGTTTATTTTGCCGATGTGGTGAAAAACGTTACGCTGACTAACGCTCGGGTGCGGGCGCTAGTGATGCTATACGTGGAGAAATACGCCGAGAGCGAGCCGGATACCGCGCTCTTATCGATCAACTCTGTGCAAAAACTGCTAGCGGATAAGTCGCCCAACGTGCGTGCCGCAAGTATCCGCACGCTCGGTGGTATTCGTATTCCAGAGATTGCCGCCTTGTTGCTTTTATGCATAAAGCGGACGCTCACCGATCGACTGCCCGAGGTCAGGTCGGCCACGGCGTTAGCCATTGGGTCTGCGTTTACGATTGAAGGCATCCAAAAACTGCAGCTTTTGAAGCACCTCGCCACGTTGATGGGTGATGCTTCACCGCTTGTTGTGGGAAGTGCCGTCAAGGTCTTTTTCTGCTTGAAGCCGCAATTGCTCAAAATTCTGCGCACGAGAACGTGGGCGCCAGTACATGCAAATTTTAGAAGATATGTGCGTTTGCTTCTGGATCTTGATGATTGGTCCAGAGCTATGCTCACTGACCTCTTGGTGGAGTACTGCCTCAAGTTCATTCCACGGCCGACTCTCGTTGTCGGTGACGGATCGCGAGAAGCGCTTCCTGATGACTTTTCTTCCTTTCCAAAAGAGTACAGGTGTGAGATGGACCAAGACTTGAAAAGTTTTGTGCATAGTTTGGGAACGGCGACATACAGCTCGTCTACCATCGTCGTTCTTTCTGCCGTGCGTGCTTTGGTCACGCTTGCAACACCCCGCGACGTCAGCGAAGGCGGCTTTCCAAAAATTCTCATCAAGCTAGTTGTAGCTACCGCCAGTGAACCTGAGAAATTGCAATTGTTGCAGCTTCTTTTGATGTTAGCCTCATGCATGCCGGAGGAGTTCCAAGGCGCAGCTCGAAAATTCTTCCTACATCCAAACGACTCGACCTACGTTGCGAAATGCAAACTTCAGATCCTTCTGGCACTTTTCACGGATGACTCTGCCCTGTACATTATCAAGGAGTTACAATACAATGCGACGTCATACCGCAGAGAGATTGCTCAAAATGCCGTGCAAGCAATTGGATTTTGCTGCCAGAAATCACCTCGATGGACAGATCGGATTCTTTACTGGTGCTTGCTGCAGATGGAGGATTCACTCTCGGGCTCCATTTTGGCTGACTTATTGAAAGTCGTGCGATTTCTTTTGCAGCAAAAGCAGGCAGCGTCCCTGAGCGCCGAGCAAGTGACCAGGACGGTTTACAAATTATCTATGGTTCTCGATAACCGCAAGTCACGTCTAAGCGAAGAGGCTAAAGCCAGCATTATATGGACAATTGGTGAGTTTACCCAGGTTACTAATAATACTATCGGGCCGGACGTCTTGCGTCGCTCGTTGAAATCATACGCGCAGGAACCCGAAAAGGTGAGGTTTGAACTTTTACTCCTAGCGGCAAAGGCTTATCTGTTCGAGCTTCAAGAGCTAACCGAGGCCTCTGATCCGAAGGAACTGTCAACCGTTACAAAGAAGATGTTCGAGTATGTCATGCAATTAGCTCGATACGACATGTCCACAAGCACGCGTGATAAAGCGCGAATGTTTGACGAATTGTTCAGCGATGTCGCAAACCACCAGTTGGCTTACTTGTTCATGCAAGCACCAAAATATATTTCTCAAATGACTGATATTTCGTTGCAATCGCACTATCTAGCTCGATACATGAAAAAAATGCAGCGGGCAGATGCGAGTTCTCTTCCACCGCCGTCCATCAGAAAAGAGGCTATTGGGCCGAAAGTGTCCTTGGCAAGCTATCAGAACGATGCATGGAGCAGGGCGGCTGTGACATCTCCCATCCATAAGGGAAACCCAGCGCCACAATTCGAAAACCTGATGCTCAACTCAAATAGATTACAGAGTTTGGATGAGTTTTTTGGTGATGAAGATGAGAGTGATGACCCGTATAATGAATCTTCTGAAAATGAGTCTGAAAGCTCCCTCTCTGAAGAAGAAAATGATGAAGAAGATGACGACTCTCGGCCAAGCTCGGACTCTGAAGTCCTGCTACTAGAACACGGGCATTGAGGTCAAATTGGACTTCGATATAATCCTTCCCAAGAAAACTCGGAAAAAATATCTCGGTTCATCAATCACCTCATGGCGATATATCGTCACCCTTTTTGGGCATACTATAGTGAGAATACAAAATAAACTTGAAAATATTCTCAAATTGTGCCACACTTAGGGCTTGGGGTTTTTTTGAGCACCGGGTGCATAGACCAAATGAATTCTGGGTCGATCACATTTTGTGTGACACATGGTTGTTGTCCAATTTTCTTGATGAATGTAAGAAAGGAGAAGTGTGCTAGGTGCGCTACCCCAGCTCTCTGCAAAACTATTGATTTATGGAGCCCTCACTCAGCTCCGCTGCCACGCTTACAACAATCGCAGAAAGTGTATTCTTCACTAGAACACGCCACCACAAATGATCTTTCCGCAAATGATTTTCGGCCTCGTAAAAGCACCCTGCGTGATTTCACATAGCACAAGTATAGCTTCTCATCTACAGTATTTATAGCAAGTACAATAGGAACAGAGCCGCGTCTGAAAGGTTTGGTACATAGATCCCGCGAAACTCACGCGCGATTTTCTGACCAGGAGTAAGTTGACTTTTCCTCTAAATCCAGCTTTGAAGATGTTCAGGCGAAATCCCGTCGTAAGACTATTGCGTCAATATTCCAAGTATCCCAAGAATGATCAAATCTTTTTGCATGACGTTGCTGGACAGTATGCAGCAACCCTTTCTGAGAGTTCACAAGATGTGCCTATTGGGTTCTCGCCGTCCACACAGGTAAACCCAAACACGTTCAAACCAAATCCAGACTTTATGAACTTGCTCCACAGCACAATTCAAGAAAGCATTCAGCACGATTTTACCTATATCATGGAGGCTGGGGCAAACGCGCTGACATATATGCCGATCTACGACTTTCGAGAAATTCCAAAGTACGCCCGCACGCCGAACGTGGATGATGTTTTTGGATATGTCCTCGTGGACAGTGAAGGAAAAATTGTTCCTGGAAGCTATGAAAGAAACGACTTGTATCGTGTTTGTAACGGCGCCGGCCTCATTAAGTTAAGTGATTACTTGCTTGAAGAAATGAGAAAAGCAACAAGATCGTGAACTGAAAAACGTGGCTTCGGCCGTTTCATAAGCTGAATCCTTGACCGAGCTTTGTAAAACTAGTTGTTCGGCTGCTGCACGCATTGCAAGGCTCGGCTCACCAGTATAAAGTTGCGAGGAAAAGGCGTTGTGCAATCTGGCTTACGTCATGGTAGTGATTACGATCCGGCCATTGAAAAATAAAACATGTGTCCGAGAGATATACAAGTCTTGCTTTTCCATGCATAGGAAATAAAAGCGGGCATGTCCGTAGACCAATGCAAAAGAGGGCGTGCGCGGCCGCCTTGGAAATGCATCTCCCCCATAGCGCCCGCATGACAACGTACACTATTTTCCAATCTATCACATAGGTGCTGGTTCGCTTTTTTTTATGTAGTCGGACTACTCAGTTTCGGAAATGAAGCGTGTTGGTGGTAAACGGTCAACCAGAAAAACTTCCAAACGCTCAGTTGGGACCAGTGGGACAGGAAAGTGAACTATCGCCGAGCTCGCGGCTATGCTCCCGCGGTAAGCAGCATGCGGTGTTGAGAGTAAGCCCACATGCATGATGTGGTCACCCCTTTTCGGTCAACGGTGGCCGGCACATACGTCTTGGCCACGGCCGCCCCTCATATCTGTCACGACTCAGATTCTTCGTCAAATCTTATCGCAAGATGAATTCCGAGTGTTCATGAAGCGCATTCACAAGTAAATGTCTGGATACTAGCAAAATAATGTTTTGTGATTCATTCAACTGGATACGGCGCGGAGCAGACTGTAACTTCACCGTAAGATTCAATGTCCTGTATAGGCCGAGTCAATCCTTCGGCGCGTGAGAGGCGCTGAGGGAGGCAATCGTAAACTCAGCAACGAGCATTTTGAGTATTGAAATTATGCATGGCTACTATTGGCGATTTTCTTTGTAAATTTCATATAGCTGTATTCTTTTCAACTGTGCTACACATATTTGCTGGGCGCCAGGCAGCATTATTCTGAGAGGCAGAGGGTGTCAGGAATAAGCCTGGCCGCCCACAATCGCGACACCCGCATTTAGGCATCCGTGCGGCGACTTACACCTGGTATTTTGGCACAAACCTAATCCCAGTGCTGGGGCAATTTGTCTTAAGCAAAGAATCAATCTTCACATAATCCAGAATTACCAACGGGCCAATGAAGTGGTGGAAGTAGCCGACTTCCACCAACGCGTCGGTATCGTCACATCTGTAATAAACAGAGTGACCATCGTTCTTTGAGCTGAGAGCCTCCGAGATTTGAGCAGAAGTGTAAGTAGTCGTCAAGGATGGAACAATTCCAGCATCGCTCAAAAACTGAAACGTAGGGTACTCATGGTATAAGTTGAGAGCGATCTGATAATACGTGTAGATGTGCTCATCAGTCATGAAGTTCTCGCCCCAGCATGATGGTCGGTTAGTTCTGATGCACGTGCCATGCTTGTTGAAATCTTCTGCCCACAACTCTTCGTCAGACCCTTTGTTGTTCTTCCAGTAAGTCTCCATATCCTCAAGCGTAATAGTGTCACCGTACTCTGTTCCAACAATCCACCCAGGACTATTCGAATTGATGAACAACAGTTCATCGCAGTATTCCTGGGCCGTGCCATTGCAAGCATACGGGTGAATACCCGCCAAAGTGAAGTTCTCAGAAGACCCACTTGATGGAAGGTAATCCCAATATTGGGCTTGGTTGATAATACCGCCAGGACTTTCGAAGCAGCAGGTATTAGAGCCTGTTTCCGTTCCACATGTTTCGATGTTTGTGCTTGGGCAGGTAAACCAGGTGTTGCCTAAATCATCTCTTGGGCGCAATAAGCTTGGAATAGACACGGCTTGTGCGCAGGCTGCGAGGATAATTGGTGCAAAAGCTTTCATATTGTCTGGTAGTGTGAGGTAGGAGAGGTAATGAATGACTCAACATAACGTCCGGAAAGCCCTGTTTATATACCTTTTGCCGGACTCCTCTTTTGCGGCATGACGATAGGCTTCAATTGTGCATTTGAATGCACGCCTCGAAGCAAACAAATGCTTGTTCAGTTGGGCAACAGAACAACACGCACCTGTCGCAGATGAGTTATGAGATCTGACTGTGTATAAAATTAGTCTCGGAAACTTTAAGAGAGCCGCGCATACCTGCATCAGGCTGCATACTTGTAAGATTGGTAAAACCTAAATTTCGCCTGTATTCACTGACTTCGTCTTCCGAAATGTGAACTTCAATTAATATATTTTTCGGATCTTGGCGATTCAAGCTGAGTGAGTGAAGCCGGTGATACAACCACGCACTTTTTAGTGAAAAAAGCTCGAAACTAATTTGACGCAGCTAGTCCAATTATGCTGCACCTCACCCTGCAGAATAACGTCGAACCCCGCCCCCAATTATTGACGGCAAGTATACATCGATAGATTACAACGAAGGATATTTCGGTCTCCCTAGAGGTGAACGAATTGAACTTCGATACAGATGCAGGAATCAGCCCACTTTTCAATGGCAATGACATGAATAACTATTGACACTATGCGATGAAAAGAGCTGCTATGAGTTCAAGACCTCTACGCCCGACAAAAGTTGCTTCAGAAAAAGGCGCAAAAAGCCAGCCGGCTTCGAATTATTGCTTTCGCGCCCAAGAATAGCAAATGTTTATTTTAACCGGACTATGCGGGGCTCATTCTGAATTCGTATTGGTACTTTCGAACAGAGTCAACAACTCCACTTTTTGATCAGACGTCAATATACCGCCATTCATATGTAAAGATCCATGTAAATAAGTGCCTCTTTTTTCTATAATGACCTACTCTGCCTTCAAATTCCAGAAAATGGCCCTCGCCGCAAAGGCGTGACCCTCTAAGGTGGTCCGGCCATGTATGGAGGCATCTTTGGGGTGTTATGAACGGTGCCGGTTATCAGCTATCAGCTGATGCATGCTTTGAGTAAACCGTATGTGCAGGAATCGGCGTATGGCCCCTGGGCTCCGGGTTTATCTTTACAATTCCAAAGTTTCGGCCGGCGATAGAGCCGCTTTGGTTTTGAAGTTTTATTTTTGGATAATCCTGATGCATGCATTCCAGCAGAAACTCTTCCGAAAAGCAAGGTGTCCGAAAACAAGAACCGGGCACCCTTCTAACCAGAAATTCACCCTCATGTATTGACAATGATGTAGACTGAACTTGCAACTAATAAAGCAGGTAGCACAGGTTTGATAGTATTCAGTGTGACTTAGAAAACACTTGACTTTTACGATAGAGAATTCCTGCCGGAGCGCCATGTGTTACGCATGGAAACTGAACAATGTTTGACGCCAACTTTAAGCAATTCAGCAGGCTTGCCCCAACAAACATGCAGTATCATTGTGTGCTAATTGGAGGGAAGCTGCATAATACGATCTTTAAGAAGGTGCTCGGGTCTCTACTACTTTTCGTGCTGAATACTCCACTTGTGTGGTATTTTTCTAATATTATGTACATTCCGTTGAGGATATATATGTATAGTAAACCATTGTTGAACCCACTTGAAAAACCATCATAAAGCCATGAAAAGGTGTAGATATAGATCGTGATATGCAGTTGATGCAGATGAAGAAGAAAAGAAACGTCATACAAATGAAGACGTTCCTGGCAAAGCGCCAGGAGAAAAAATTTGAGATAAGTTTTCAAGCAGTAAGCCTAAGCGCGATAATCGCTTAGTATCTGTAGATCTCAGCCTTGAATGGGCCCTCCTTTGGAATGCCCAAGTATTCGGCTTGCTTGTCGCTCAAGACAGACAACCTGGCGCCCAAGTGGTCCAAGTGACACTTGGCAACAGTCTCGTCCAAGATCTTTGGCAACAAGTGGACACCAACATCGAACTTACCGTTTTTGCCAAACTCAGGGTACTGGGCTCTGAACTCCTCGTTCTCAGCGTTGAACAAGGCAATCTGGGCCAAGACCTGGTTGGAGAAAGAACAGGACATGACGAACGAGGAGTGGCCAGTGGCGCAACCCAAGTTGACCAATCTACCCTCAGCCAACAAGATGATGTGGCGGCCGTTCTTCATCAAAAATCTGTCGACCTGAGGCTTGATGTTGACAACGGACTCGGCATTGGCCTTCAACCAGGCGACGTCAATCTCGATGTCAAAGTGACCAATGTTACACACAATGGCGTCCTCTGGCATGACGGAGAAGTGCTCGCCGGTGATGATGTCACGGCAACCGGTGGTGGTGACAAAGATCTGACCGATCGAGGCAACCTCCTCCATAGGGGCGACCTGGTAGCCGGAAACAGCAGCCTGGAGAGCGTTGATGGGGTCGATCTCGGTGACAATGACACGAGCACCCATGCCAGCCAAGGCCATAGCACAGCCCTTACCGACGTCACCAAAGCCAGCGACAACAGCAACCTTACCGGCGATCATGACGTCGGTGGCTCTCTTAATACCGTCAACAAGCGATTCTCTGCAGCCGTACAAGTTGTCGAACTTGGACTTGGTCACGGAATCGTTGACGTTGATGGCAGGCACCTTCAAGTTGCCGTCTCTAAGCATCTTGTACAAGTGGTGGACACCAGTGGTGGTCTCCTCGGACAAACCGAAGCAACCCTCCAACATCTCGGGGTACTTCTCGTGAACCAAGGTGGTCAAATCTCCACCGTCGTCCAAGATCAAGTTCAACTTTTTGTTGTCCTTGAAAGCAAACAACTGCTGCTCGATACACCACAAGTACTCCTCGTCGGTCTCACCCTTCCAGGCGAAAACGGGCACACCAGCGGCGGCGATGGCAGCGGCGGCGTGGTCCTGGGTGGAGAAAATGTTACAAGAACTCCACGTGACCTCGGCACCAAGGGCAACCAAAGTCTCGATCAACACAGCGGTCTGGATCGTCATGTGCAAACAGCCGGCGATTCTAGCGCCCTTCAATGGCTGCGATGGTCCGTACTTCTTTCTGATGTACATCAAACCTGGCATCTCGTTCTCGGACAACTCAATGTCCTTTCTGCCGAAGGCGGCAAGCGAAATGTCGGCGACTTTGTAGTTGGATGCTGGGGCGGCCATTTTATCTATGTTGTTTGGTAGGCGTGGAAAATTTTTGCGTGGGAACACGCTTCTTTATAAGGATCCCCCGCTGCCTGCAGGCGTCTACGACGCCCATCGGCGGCCGACCTACGCAAAAATCCTTCACAAGCGCGATTATACGAGCCAATTGGGTGGGAGATCCGTACACCAAGACAGAAGAAACGTGTGTTTCGAGGACCTGCGCGTTTCGATAATTAGCATGTGAAAACGGTAGCTCAGTTGGTTAATCGAACTCTTGTAGTAGGGCCCTTCTTAGGAAGCAAAACACTGAGGCCTGTAAGTGAATTCTTTTTTGTAGATGAAACAATCAGGTAGCTCACTTTTTGCCATTGACACCACACATAATCTATAATTGTCAGCTACATCTGATCTCATCCTGCATCGCCTCGTGCCCCCGACATATTGTTGTGAGCTCACTAGACCAAATATCATGCTTAACGAGTTAAACGTTTCCTCTTGAATCATGAGTCATCAATTTCATTTGTTTCGGGGCTACCTGTAAGAGGCAGTGGTTTATGTCTATAAAGTGTTGAAGCCGGGAACTGCCTCGGTATGGAATACGGCAAACGTCCGATGGTCTTGGTGAATCCTTACTAAAACACTATTGTATCCTCACATATCGAACTTCAACCAGTCGAGATCACTAGATTGTTTTGGGGATTCGGGAATAGAAGTTTCCGAAAAGTCCCCCTTGAGTCCGTGCGTGAGCGAAGATTTCATTGTGGTGGGCTTGATTTCAAGCTTTCCTCCCATATCATTCATGAGAACCGTTTCCGGCGAAGTATTCTCCTCAGAATTTTCGCTATGTAGAGATGTGTAGTTCTTGAAAAAGTCGTCTGTTTCCATGTCGTCATCGTTTTTCGCTGGAGATGCGAGACTGTCTCCAGTGTTCTTGAGGTAGCCATCGTAATGCGGAATGTCACTGGGCACAGTGAACGATTGACGATGAACATTCTCATCAAAAACTGGAGGCGACGAGGTGGAATACGGGTTGTAATCAGACGCCATGCTGCCAGCAGGCCTGGAGATACTGCCTCTTTGTTGCGTGCAAGGAGACGCACCTGCGATTTGGTCAAAGTATACGTTATTAGTAACAGAAGCAGATGTGGCGTGCATGCTCGGGAAATGATTTGGGAACGCAGAGTTCACGGGCACGGACGAGGCCGAGTTACCGTAAAGCTGTTGCGGCGTATTCGTGCGCCCGAGCCCTGCCACATAATTCTTCTTCATCTGCGGCGTCGCCAGGAATCCTCTCTTGGCAAATGCAGACCCCATGTTCGTGTACGAGTTGCTGAGACTGTTCGAAGCAGCAAGTCTGCGTCCGTAGGACTCTGACAATTCCGAGATGCTAACTTCTGACTTTTTTCGCTTGAACTGAGATGAGGCGCTTGTACTGTACGGAGAAGAAGGAGTTGACATCTGCGCCATCCCATATGGAATTCCACGCTCATTGAGTGGGACAGACGCCGTATGATAAGAGCTCCCGCCTGAGGGCTTCGGTAAGATAAGCACATTTTTTGGCTTATTGTCCATACAAAACCCATTGGAGCCCATCAGGCCGTAGCTGTATGCAGATGCAGGTGCCATCAGCATTGGGCTATTTGAAATAGGAATTCCCAGCAGGTAATCCGGTTTGTTCCTGGGAAATTCCAGAACATATGACCCCTTTCTGGAAAGACTGTGGGGCATCCCCGATGAAGAGGTCACCAGTCCAGGCCCACGGGGAGTAGCCGAAGCTCTGCGAGAGCTCCTTTTGCGAATGACGTCCGTCTTGAGTGAGAGCGGTCTTGTGGTTCCATGCAATTTTAAGAAAAGCCCGCACGCATTGCACAACGTGTTTCCGTCAGGATCCTTTCGCCATAGAGGAGTTTTGAGCGTGCCACAGTTGTTGCACTCAGTGGGTTTTTTAACTTCTCCACTTTCTGCCGAGTTTCCAGAACTGGCCTTATCGCCTGCAACTTTCTCACTTGATGGCTCAGTTTTGGGAAGCCTTTGCAAGGACGATGTCAAGTTTGATCTGAGAGGCTGGTTCTGCAGTAGAGTGCTGACGCCCGATGGGCCGATGTGCTGACTTTGCGTGGGCGAAGGAGAGGAGTCAATGTTTTGTCCCTTTTTTACCTGTTCCTTCGCGCTGAAGGCAGATCTCTGCTTCTCTGCAGAAAATGGTTCCATGGTCGATTCCCTTGACATTCGATTCTCATACAGAGCATTGGGGCTACTATCCATGGACCTTGGAGTGACATCTCCACGTGCCAAAATTTCCAGTTTCACTTTTGTGGCTTTCCCCATGGTGACGGATGTAGACACTGGTCCTCTCAAGTCGTCGACGGAAAGTGGCAGCAACAAGTCAAGCACCTTGGCATTTGGATGTGCAGACGGTTTCTGATATGAATGAGAAAATGACTCATTGGCGTATTTATTGTTTTCAGCCGTCGGCGCGTGGCCTAATTCTTTCTGGACACGAGTGTTGGCCTGTCTTACATGTCTGTTTTCCACCCTGGGTTGTAGGGCCAAAAGCCGTTTGGCTTGTGAAAAGAGGTCCATGATGGACGGACCAGCGGACAACTCTGCCTGGGCTTTGCTGGTGAGCAGCGACAAATCAGTCAGGTCGCTCATTCTCGCTTGATTAGACTCAATTATTGATCAGTTTCGATGACTTGCGTGCACTGATAGTTTCTCGGTTATCCTTTCCAAATGTTCGAGGAAATGTGGAGCGATATTCTTGAATGAGTCGATGATTCGAAAGAGTAATTATACGGAGGAGAGTGTTCTAGACGATCTTCTGACTCGAGTTTCTGCAGGTCGATAAGTGGGCAAGGAAAGAATTTTGGGCGGCTTCAAAGAAATGAGTCTCGTTTCTCCAACACTCGGATACTTTCGTTTTTATTTTTTATTTAATTTTTCCTCACTGCGAGAACGAGATTTTTTTTCTCCGCTAGCGCAAAGTCACGGGTTCGTGAGATCTCGAAATACGCAGGCCAGCACACGAACGGCTGAAAAAGAAACGAATATGTGAGTGTCTCTATACCACATATCACACTTCTTTGTCAATTGGTAAGATTTTAAAAGGGCCGGCTCCAGATAATCAGGATTTTATTAGCGAAGAAAATCTTTATGTAAGCGAAAGTTCTTCATTCATGGCATTAAAAGCTTAACGCAAACAGCCTTCGGAGTTAGCCGATGGTATATCGATTTCATGCGCATGACGATCCTGTATGAATTTCTCGGCCCTAATTAACGCAGAGTCCAATTAATTCGCTCGAAATCGTAATGGGTTCACAAGGGCACCTTGAACGAGATCGATACAAGCTTACTCTTTGTGACTAGCTTTTCCAGTTTCTATCCCGTTCAGGCGTGCACCAAAACTGCAAACACAAGGAAGGGCCATGCGCGAGCCTACATAGACGAAACTGTCCTTCACACTACGCTAGATTCAACATTCTATGTCTGGTAACTATGCCTCTTCTTCCTTTTCCTCTTTCTGGTGATGTTGGTGATAGTTCTTGCCTCTCCTAGCACGCTCGCCACCATTGTATGGGTGCGAGTTGTCAGAGTGGAGCCTGTACTCGAAAGTCACCCCGCTGACCCTCTCATTCGAAGAGCCCAACTGAGTCTCTACACAGTCTGAGCCCTGCATTATAGCGTCAACCTCCCTGACTACTCTTAAGATTGCATCACAGTACACTCTCTTCGCATGAAATGCCGTGAGTCCGCCTTTCTTCTCTTCCTCATCCTGCTTCTTCTTGCTAAAGTTCAAGTTCGAATTCCAGATGCTGATAATCTCTTCGTCGCGACGCACACTAAGCACTAATCCAACGATATCACTTAACAAAGCATCGTGGTGTTCCTTGCGGCTCAGAAGAATGGAGCCGGTCAAAGTCTTGAGCACTAAACGTTCCCAAACCAACGTCGCTCTGCGGCGACCCTTTTGGATGTTCTCCTGGCTTTCGAGCATAGTCGAGTTGGGGTTGACCCGGTGGCTGAATCTGAACACCCATCTGCCGCCTTTAGAGTTGATCGGGTCCTCCCACACTGGGTTCACACCAGTCTTGAAAATCAAAAGCTCACTACCGTTAGCCAATTCGTGTGATTTTTTCAATGATGACATACTCACCCACATCTGCTCTAGCGAAGCAATTGGCTTTACAAGAGTATCAGGGCTGCCGTAGCAAGGAAACTCAATCTCCGTGGCTGCCTGCAAGTAGGAGTCTACAGCGGCGGCTTTTGCCGAGTCTGACGGCGTTGTAGCACCATTTTGAGCCGTGTCTTCATTAACCACAGGAACTTTAGTTTTGGTTCTAGAATGGTGCCAGATTGTCCAGCAGTATGGTAATACGTGCAGGTTCTCGGGGAGAACGGCGATCGCGTCCTTGGCTTCCTTGACCGGGTCTCTTTTCGGCAAATCAAAGCTTGCCACGGCGCTACTTGTGCCCTGATTCTGGTACTTGTTATATGAGCGCGTGTTGTATCGATGCCCGTTGGAATTGCCGTTGAAGTGCCCATTGGAGTGGTTCGAATGGCGGTGATTGCCTCGACCCGGGTCCAGGTCATTTTGATGATGATTTTGATTGGGCTTGTGATATGGTCTAGAGCTTGGCTCTCCCTGCAGTTTGTTTGGGTTCATTATCCTATTGAATAAGGACTCGGCTCTTTTTAAGTTTTCGGACATTTTTTCTTTTTATCTTGTGATCTGCTCTCGAAAGGGGTGACGACTAATCTAAAGTTAAAAAAAAAAGCTTCAAATGACTGGTATGCTCTGTAGAAGTTTGGGCACAGCAAGCAATTATGTTTGGGTGAGTTTTGAGGCAAGCAATGTGTATCGTCTAGGCTGTTGTTGATTATGCGAAGTCAGCCAGGTTGTGGTTATATGATCTTGGATAATTCAAAATTTGATAATGTGTGAGAACAAGGGTCTATGATATTCGTTTCAGGTTCCTGCGATCTCGAGAAGGTGAGTCAAGGAATGATTACCTGGGATGTGTTGTGTCTGGCAAGTGGCCCGTTTGCTTGAGGCCTGATGAAGGCAGTGATAAGTTGTAGCTTCAGAGTCTGAAATTTGAAAGTTGAGAACCTTTTGGGGGCCTGATTTTCATTCACAAAGCTTATATATATATACGGATTTTCCAACAGTGTGAGAAAGTTTTTGGAGTTTTAGGGGGATGAATGCTGAGGTAGAGGCTAAGGAGAAATATGTTGAAGAATGGCGATGGGACTTGTCTCTCGTCAGTGAAATCGTACCTAACAAAATTTTCCCGAGTCGTGTGCTGGCCAGTGCGCGAGCACAAGCTTACGGCGAGAGTGCGGAACTTGGTTAGGATAAAGAGCAGAGAAACAAGTCCAACACTAATCTGGCGAAGCCATGATCCGTATAATTTGAATACTGATTCATTTGTGAAGTTGAAAGGTCTTTTTTTTTCAAATTGATGCGAGAATGCGATCGCTCGGCTCCACGAGGTATTGAACAGTTGCGACAATCCTCCATGCGCTCTTCCGCTCTACACTTTAGTGACCTCGATGAGAAGCAAGTTCGATACACTGAAATCCAAATTCGATGCTTTCCTTTTCTTCTTTGAAAAACGTACGTGATATGTTCTTTCGCGGTACAGAGAGGTATGACACAATTAAACTTTACCATAGTAGTGCAAGTAACCACCAAGAGTTTTGCAGCCATTGAAGTAGTTGCTTACGTTCAACTTTTCGTTGATCGAGTGGGCGCCATCATCGCCTCTGCCCATGGGCAACAAGAAGACCTGCGTTCCAAGCATCTGCTCGAACGATAAGGTTATTGGAATCGAGCCACCCTCTCTGGTGAAGTCAGGCTTCACGTTCCACACGTGCTCGGTGGCCTTGGAAGCAGCTGTAAAGGACTCATTGAATGGGTCGGACACCCAGTAGTCGCCGTCATGGATCAACTCGACAACCAACGTGTTCTTTGAGTTGAGTTCCTCAAACACTTTATTAACATGATCAAATACCAATTGATCCAATTTCTTGCTCTCGATATCGGGAACAGTTCTGATAGAAAACTTACCCACGACTTTAGATGGAATCACGGTCTTTGCACCTGCACCAGAAAAGGCCCCTTCAATCCCGTGAATCGACAAGGAAGGAAATCTCCATCTGTGCTTCAAGATGTCTTTCTTGTTGTTGTGCAATCCGGTCTCTGAGCCGGCAGCGGCATGCAATTCCTCAGGGGAAAAGTCAATGTCATCGTACAAAGCATCCTCCTTTTCAGTGACGGGTGCCACCATCTCCAGGATACCTGGGATAAGAATTTTACCGTTGTTGTCAACCAATTTCGCCAAAACCTGGACCAAATCAGTCATAGGCTCGGCGATCACACCACCGAAGATTCCCAGATGTAAGTCAGCACCCGGACCCTTAATAGATACCTGGTAGTAGTTACAGCCTCTCAAGCCGTAGGTCAAGACAGGCTTAGTCGTACCGAGCCAGTAGTTGTCAGAAATGCACACTGTGTCCACCGTCTTAAAGTACGCCTTGGCCTCTTTTTCGATCAAGCCGTCCAAGCCAAGAGAGCCAGATTCCTCCATTCCCTCGAAACAAACCACCAAGTTCACTGGAAGATCCCAGCCTAAGGCATTGTGCGCCTCTACCACGTTCAACCAACCCAAGACGGGGCCCTTGTCGTCAGTGGAGCCTCTCCCGTACAAGATATCTGCAGCTGTGTCATGATACAACGTGAAGGGGTCAGTGGCCCAGCCATCCTCTTTAAGCGCTGGCTGCACATCGTAGTGACCGTAGACCAACACGGTTTTCTTGGCCAGGTCGGCGCCAAAGCGGGCTAAAACAATCGGTGGTAACTGGAGACTCGCGTCAACAACAGGCGGAGGCTGAGTACCCAAATCCTTCAACTGAATGTCGGCAAAACCCAAATTTGTGAGTTCGCTCACCAAAAATGCAGCCATGTCCACAACACGGGGCCGGAGCGCCTCGTCGGAACTGACAGAGGGGATAGCAATGGCCTTGGCCAATCTGTCGATGAACTGCGGCTTCAATTCATCGATTTTAGCGAACAATGGATCCAAAGGAAGCTTTTCAAAGGACATTTTGTTGATGTGTTTGCTTGAATTTAGGGGAAAAAGAAAAATTATGACAGGAGCACTTTGGCATGTGGAGTACGCGTGGAGCCGTCTAGGGGTGCGGCCCGAAACGCCGCCGCCAGTAGAAATGGCCACCATTGTCATTGTCATAACGCGCAGGACGGGCCGCGGAGCTTTCCTGATAGAGAAGGTCAATAATGACCCGAAGATACGTATGCCCCTGTAAGTAAAGCTATTATTGTCAGCTGCGTACAAGAGAAAGAAGGAATTATGGAGATTTGCCGGACGTGGAATGTGGGAAAGATTGTCCGCTTGAGCGGCTTCGAAGAGAGGATCTATAAAACGGCATTTTGAGATTCCTCACAGTGCCGCGCACGGCTGCGTAGGGCCATGGGGCCAAAGCTCCATATATGTCGATATGTGCGTTTTCTAGCAGACCTTACCGAAGTAGATATGCGAGAGGTTTTGGAGCACCCGAGCTGAGTGTAGTGCAAGTTTGAGTATCATCAACAATTGCTTCAGTCGTTCCCATGGACATATTCTACAGCGATCAAGATCTTCACGTCAATTGCTCAAGATAACAAATTGATCAATTGATTATATTGGTTTTCCGTAGAAAACTCGTTCCACATCAATCCAAGATGAACCACAGATCAGCTTTTCAGGACTTGAGGCGTACATGTCACTACTTTTTAGAATCGAGCGAGTATTGAACACGAAAGACGGGTCACAAAGCGAGAACACAAAGGCACGTAGATTAGATTCAACACACACTGTGTCATAAATGCGACCAAGACTATGAATTTATTACCCTCACCTTCTTTGTTTCTTGTTGGTGTTCTGATCACTGATTCTTCGATATATCAGATGCATTTCCACCCAAAAACCACATAGAACACTCGCTGACTGGCTTTTGGTGAATGAGATGAATTTGTCCTGCTCCAACTTTAACGTCTTCGCATTCCTCTGGGCTTTCTCCTTCTCCATTTTGATTTTCTCGATCTCATCGATATGGTTTGTATCAATTTGCCCAACTTCATAGCCATTTACTACTGTCAGCACAATCTCGCCGAAAAACTCATTTTCGAAACCATTTAAAGCTGGCTCCTCCCCACTACCGATGGCTTCAAGAGTTTCTTTTAACGCAAGAGCTCTGTTTGGAAAGAGTTCTTTGGGTGATGGTGTACTCGCAGCAGAACAAAGGTCATTTCCGTTGGCATCGCTCAAACTTTCCGATGAAGTCGATGTTGAATCTTTGCAAGGTTCAACTGTGTGAAAGCGATCTTCTGTTTCTCCGACACTTTGCAGAATTACATCATCAGTTCCCGTAAAGATCAAATCATCCACATCCTCGTCATCCTCAACACTCTCAAATGTGTCATAGCTAGCAAGAATCTCATTATAGTCCACATCAGAATCCTTACTCATAGCTTGATTCTTCGAACGGGACGCACTCCAACTCCATATCATTCCCAAGAATATGTGCTTGCACCAAGACAGACTGTTTTGGAAAGCTAAGCACGTACAATTCACTTTCTTGCGATTGTCGGAATCAAGCTGAACTGAATACAGCACGCCCTCGTCTGTGAATGACTTTACATTTAATGGCCCCTCAGGCACGAAAGTGATCAACCTGTTCATCTCTTCTTCCGGAACCAATAAGGCTTTATCTCTTGCCGCTTTTTCCCCTTTATCTTTGACTCTGGCGGTACACCCGAATTTCACTAGAATTTCTTCCGCCCAGTAGTTCGTCTCCACATTCATAAATAACTTGAAGACCAACAAATCAGGACGATCTCTAATGGATCTTCCCAAAAAATAGCGCTTCAAGACATTGTGAAAAGATTCGATCAAATTGTTTGTGCACGCATAAATCAGAGAATTTTGAGCTCTTCCGTTCACAATGTAGTCCTTTTTTGCAAACCATTGCTTCTCGGTATAATCGATGAGCTCGGGATAATCCGCAAAATTTGATAGAAAGTCGGCAATACGTTCCTCGCCTTCCTCTTTTGTTTTGCTGCGCACAACTGCTTCGAACGCTGCTCGTATCTCCCCTTTTTTTTCTTCAATTTGCGCCTTATGCTCGTGCCACTTCTCCTTAGTCATGGAATTTCTCGGACCGACTGTCACCTTTGTACGAACATTATTAACAAAGGCTTTCAGAACGTGCCAGCGACAGTAAACGATTGATACCTCGTTGTTCCAAACATCAAGCAAGGCATTCGTTTCTGCCTGATCGCAATCAACTACCACCTGTTTGGGGAGAAACGGAGCAAAATTGCGAACAGTTCGGATGAAATGAGAAATTACTTCACTTCTACCGCAGTTGGTCATCATGAACGCAGCGGGCGCACCTTTCCCGGTAACTTGATTTTTCACGTAGAGCGTGAACAAGTAAACATCCTCTGTTTTGTTAAGTCCGCGACAGGTTTTGTGTGTAGAGTCAAGAAAGATGATCAGACAATTTTGTTGCAACAAAAATTTCTGCCATTTTGACATGAAGCAGAACGACCATATCTTGCCTCCCTGAGAAGCTTTGGGGTATGTGTGAGTGGGGCGTTTTTCTTTGAAGTCAAAGGCATCGGTGAATGCAGCCATGCCCTTTCGCTCCTTGATCTTTTCGCCCCATTTACGCAAACTCGTTTCGGGATCCATATCTAATATGGCCTCAGAACGGAGTTTTCTTTTAGATTCGTAAAACCATTGGTCATACTTGATTTTGAAAACTTCTGGGGGAATTTTGCCTTTTCTAAATTCGAGAAGCCATTGAGTTCTCTGCGAGACAAATTCCCTCCAAGAAAGCCCTCCAGCCACCGATCTTCTGAAAGCTTGTCGCAATTGCCGAGTCCTCTCTTCGCTGCCCAGGTTGATCGGTTTGTGAACATGATCATAGTTCCAGGTAACTGTTATAATATCGTCACCATGTTCTTTCACATTCAAGCTACCGCCGGGAGCGTGTTTGTAACCTTCGCAGAATCGTATTGTATAGCTTGCCTTACATCCACATTTCTGACTTCGACGAGCTCTCTGACATTCTTTAACGGTCTTTTTTGGTTCGGGATAACCTGAACGTTTGCAGATATAGACCGACAGTCCTGGCAGTACGCCTCTTTTTTGGCCAACTGGCTTGTGCGTTCTACAAGCAGGCGTATCCAGTAAAAATGTTGACTCTGATGTTGGTAGCACAGGCTCTTCTATGCCAGAAAGCGACTCCTCCACCAAAATCGCAGACCCGTCAGGCACCATATTGGGTTCTTCTTGATCAGAATTGGACCCTTCCGAGTCGGAACAGAGCTCTGCTGATGCAAGAGCGCAATCAGAGTTGATTTCGCTTGCCTGAGGTACATGTGTTACCGACGGAGTGACCGGATTCTTCGATCGACGGATTCTTTTGCTCATCGAACGCCTTCTCATATATCCCCCGTAATCTGTGAGGAGGCGAACTTGTTTCGCCGCATGCGAAAGCTTGATCTTCATCACCCACCTGGAGGCCTTCTTCTTGGATGGGCAGTTCTGAGTGAGCGTGATCAAATCCTCCCATACGTCGTCGTCAACTTCAAAGTTACCAGAGGTGGTAACGCCGTTTTTGATAGTATTGAAAAAGGGCGAAAATTCAGGCGATGTTAGCAATCGATGTTATTCGTTGTTTGGTCTGTAGTAGATGTTGCTCTACTCACAAATGTATCCAGTACGTACGAGTTTTCATAATTTCGTATTTAGAAGTCGAAGAAAAGAAGCCGAACCGGGGCGATGTTGATTTCTGGTGTTGTTTTCCGGGAACGTGTCGACGTGCATGATTTCCCTCATCCATTGACATGCGCGGCGCTTAGCTTTTGTTGATTTTCGTCGCGCTTACGTGCGTCAAGAATCTGCGGGTTTTGTCGCACGGTTTGAAGCATGTGTCCATTTCAAGGAGCGCGAGGGCGAAAAAACCTGAATTCGAATTGGGAATGCGCCTACCAGGTTTAAGCTCGCCGCATATATGTACGGCCACAATTCGGTTCAGACAAAATGCTATGAACAAAGCGAGATGTCTTTCATGCTTTCGGTTTACTGACTGAAGCATATCAAGCCTCGAAACAGGCCACTACAGAGTTTGTTGGTGAAAACACCCATCTCGTCCGCACGCACAGCCTAATGCAGGTGAAATCCTGAATATCACAACGAGAGTAAAGGCACGTAATGGTCCTGGTATGAGGCTCTCAAATCGTAAGTTTCCTTTAAAGAAGTTCATATCCTCAACAGGTGCGAACCGCGCGGACGTGTCTGGCTCGGTCGCGTCTGTGATGTTTTTTTTGTAATGCGAGCACTTTTACGTGAAATTATGAGTAAACTCACACCTTTTCACTCGACAACAATCAATTACACGCCGCAGAACGCATGATGCAATGTCTGATGAATTTACGGACTTTTCAGATGGGGACGACTCATTCATTGATCAATTCTTTGAAGAGCTTGGGACACTGCTGAGATCTAGCAAGACACTTTCACCTCGAGTCGAACAAGGAGCTCTCGCGGAAGCTGCAGAGTCAGCGGCCGACCAAAAAGACAATGGTTTACTGCTCGGTCTCAATGTAACAGACAATCCCAATGATCAAGCCACCGACGTTGATACCCCGGAAGAAGATAAGAAAGATGATTCACCAATGAGAACCAGATCAGGACGTGATCCAACTACCCCGCCCATGGAGATCCCCAGTATATTCTTAACCGAAGGAGATAGGAACCGAAGAATCTTATTGAGGGACCAGGAGATTGCTAGGCAACTACAGGAAGAAGATGACAAGAATAGCAAGAGGCTTGCAGCGCTTGAAAGTGAGAGACACAAAATTTTGGACGAACTCAATGACAATGGCTCCAATTACAGGTACAGCTGGAAAAATGATGCCCAGACAATTGACGATTATGTTCAAAAGAGCTTGTCACATGACCCTCACATGGAAACATCGCGCCAATTCTACTTTTTCGATAATCAAGAAAAGGTGAGTGTCGGAGAGTCGTTTACTAAAGCAACCCCCACACTATCAATCGCTTTGAAATTCCTCTCCGGTAGTCCTGACAGGTTTTTGCACAAACTCGAGGCGTCTCTGATACCTTTTTTGCAGTTTGTCTTTGCGGCGCTTCTGTCAATTTTTGATTTGGATTCTTTGGCTTTTGTTGAAACAGTTGCATGCCGTGCTTGTGAGCGCTGGCGCACAGCCCGTTCAGAAGAGACTGGAAATGACTCGGAAAATGTGAACTGTCCTTCTATCACCGAACTGATGCGTGCTATCGGCGCAAGACTCGTGGACCTGAACACGGTAATGCAAGTGAGCCTTAGGCTAGTACACTACAACAACCATTTGTCCTTGCATGTCTTGCGGCTGAGCATCTTGTTCCGCGTGTATCTCCCACGTGCCAACACCAGGGATGACTTTGTTCTATTATTCCAATATTTTTATTTGGCATGCTCAGACTTTCACATAAATAATCTCGAAAGAGGATACTTGCAAAGAACGCTCGTTGGCCCCATTTTTGAGTTGTTTATCGACATATGGAGCCTCAAGTTTGGCGCAGAATCATTCTTGGATGATGTACACAGCATCCTCTCGCTGGTACTGCCGACTCTATACGCTGACAATGAGATTCAGATACAAAAAAAACTTGAGATGCACTATAACATGCTTTTGAATTTGCTCCATCTGATTCCTCCCCAGAAGCCATCGGCTCAACTTGTAAATCGGCTTGTTTATAAGTTTCTTGAGTTCGATAACAACATGGAGATATTGGCGCAGGTGGCTAAAACTATTGAAAAATTGAGCAGGTTGAGCGTCTCATCTACAGTAGATGGCATGGAGATCGATAGGGCTGGCATCTACAAAAACTTCTATAAGGCAGAGCTCATTTCAACGATAATCGTCTCCCACGTCATGGTGGAATCTCCTCCAAAAAGTAAAGGGCTCTTGGCATGTTTTGAAAGCTTACAAGAATGCAAGGATTCTTACCAACTGATTCTTGGCCAATTATCTTTTCTGACCAGTGAAAATATGCGGGACAAGATCCGTCTCACGTTATTCTTGAGTGATACGTACCATTCCCTTGACTACAGTGCTACCCTATTGAGCAAAAGCGGCGTGCTACCTGACCGTGACTTTTTTTATGAGGAATAATGAAAAAGGTTTTGCACTTGTTCTCGCTCTGGCTTCGCTGCTGGTTAAAACGTCAATTATGATTCGCACCACCACGGGATCAATCGGTATTGGCCTTCAATTTCCGCGCGCTGCATGCAGGTCGATTGACACTACGTTGATCGGGGCGCGTCTCAGATACTGATGTTCGGCGCTCACTGACTTTGGCCTTTCCAAGATCTCTAACGGCACTTCAATTCTTTCCGTCAGATATAAATTTGACTCCACGCGATCTCAACTAGGTAAAACATCCAAGACAATGTCTTCGTTGACATACACCAACCCAGAATTGGAGGATGCTCAGTTTCCAGGTCGTCTGGTCTACCTTAAGTATGGTGTTGGGCCGGTCCCGGAAGGCACCAGCAATCTGAAGATTTTTCTCTTCGACATTGACAATTGCCTCTACGAAAGATCGACGAAGATTCACGACATGATGCAGGTGAAAATTCATAAGTATTTCAAAGAGGAGCTTTTGTTGAACGATCAAGACGCCCATGACTTGCACATCAATTACTACCGTACGTATGGCTTGGCATTGGAGGGATTAGTACGTAATCACAAAGTGGACGCGTTGGAGTACAATCAAAAGGTCGATGATTCGCTAGACTTGAAGCTGGTATTGCACTACAAGCCCGAACTCAGAGACATGCTTCTCCGTATCAAAAATTCTGGGGACTTTGACATGTTGTGGCTCGTGACGAATGCGTACAAAAACCATGCATTGAGAGTCATTTCCTTTCTAGGCCTTGGGGATCTATTTGATGGCTTGACCTTCTGTGACTATCTGCTGAGCCCCATCGTGTGCAAACCCATGAAAGAATTCTACTACAACTGCTTGCGCACTATTGGGATTGCTGGCGACGACAAACCACAAGTCTCACGTTTGTACTTCGTGGATGATTCCGAAATCAACGTGAAGGCAGCCCATGATTTGGGATTTGGTAGAGTGTTTCACTATGTAGAGGTGGAAGCAGAGTATGAGCTGCTCACGCAAAAGGACGATTTTAAGCAGTACTATGGGCGTGGCGATAATAGCGACAGCTCCAAAATCCACATCATACGCCTGATTCTCGATCTCGAAAAATTCTTATAGACCTGTATCAGATGAATGAAAATCGTAAGTGTCATACATTTCGCAAAATCTATCGAATAAAAATGGTGTAGTTCTATCAAATTTTGAGATAAACGCTGAACTGAACCTCGTCGTATATGTTCGACCCGGGCCCTGCCGGACCGCGAGATCTTTATCCGGCCCCATCGTGAGCCACACTCACCATTTCAAATAGGTGGATTCTTCCTTTTTCAAAATTCCAATATCATGTCGGCAAAGAAAATAGTCGAATACAAGGGAAGAGTTCTTTTTCTCCACGGTTTCACGCAGAGCTCGTCGGTGTTTTATGCCAAAACCTCAGCCCTTAGGAAGAAGCTAAAGGCGCTCAAGTATCAAGCGATTTACTTGAATGCCCCCTATAATCTTACTCCTGCGCAACTTCCGTCCTCGGACGCTCTTTCAAAATTCAATTCCGTCGCTGCGGAGCCAGATGAAGCGACAAATTACCGGGCTTGGTGGTTTAGAGATGCGTCTGGGAGAGTTAATCTCGATGACGCTATCAACACTATTCGCCGATACATCAACGATGGCGAAATCATCGATGGTTCTCCCGAAGATCAAAAAGTGAAGCAGGACCTTCTTTTGGAGTCTGGGTCAAGTGAATCGGACACGAAAAGCACTGAAACTCGAGAATCCGATGCTTCCTCGTCCAACGTCGCCTCTCCTCCGCCCGTTGTCGGCATAATCGGGTTTTCACAGGGCGCATGTCTTGCTGGGGCTTTGGTAAACAATTTCGAGGCCACTTTTGGCATTCCGCTCAAGTTTGCTATTCTCTACTCCGGATTTAAACTTGACACTAAATTGATGCCTGAATACACTTCGCTATACACACAAGATGACGGTGTGTCGACGGATGCACGCGTGTTGCATGTCATTGGCGAGCTTGACACAATTGTTGGTGACGATAGAGCATACACATTCTATGACATCTCGAAAAAAAACTCGCACGTATTGAAGCACCCAGGTGGCCACTTTGTTCCAAATTCTAAGCTTTTGGTGAATCAGGTCACCAATTGGATAGAGTCCCTAGACGCGGAAGAAAAGAAAACGGGCATTAAGGGTGGTGCTGATTTGGCAGATGATCTTTTTGAGAAGTTAGGGTTATAATAGAAGCTAGTAGATGCATATGGTTTCGACATGTTTTGGCTCGCGAGTTCTATCACATACACATACAAAAAAAAGGCACTGCGAATGCTTCGAACAAGTGGCGTTTTACCTCACTTCCAAATCTCGGACATTTCCTCGAGCCTTTCCAATCAGAGTTCGTCCTTGGTGTTTTTGCTAATGCCACGCCACTTGGCCAACTTCTTTTCTTTTTTCAGTAATGTGCCCTCACTAGGAACCACACCAGCTGTGTCGATAATGAACTGCTGAACTTTTTCCATGTTTTTCAATTTCTTGCCTTTGTAGCGCACAAACTTTTTCTCGTCTTTCTTGTAAACTAGCAAAACTGGGAGCGAGTCATTTTCCTTCAATGGCACCTCGATTTCATTCTCTTCAAACTTGATGATCGGCTTCAGAACTGGTTGTTTCACGGATACACTTGCGACGCTCAAAGTATCAAGAAAATCAATGGCTAGCGACTTGAGAAGCGAAGATACACCGTCGGACTTAGAAAGAACAACCACTTTCTCCAATCCATCATCTGCATTGAGCCATTCTGGAAACGACTTTGAAGACAAATTGTGAAACTTCTTGACATAGTTCTTGAGCCGCGTGGTGAGGTGCTCGACCATTGCCGGCAACTCACGCTGTCCATTATATGTCTCTGGGATGTGTTTGGCCGATGTAGGGGAGTGTCTCAGGTACTTTGGTGGGCGAAACACCATCAACGTGGGGAAGCCTTGTACACGATATTTCGAGCAAAGTGGCTTCGTACTTGGCTCGTCGCAATTGACAGAAGCAACATTGATGGCAAGGTTTGCATCCTCTTGGATGTACTTCGCCAATTTATGGTAAACAGGCTTTAGCTGCTTGCAGTAGCCGCACCACGGTGCGTAGAACTCGACGATGGTGGTGTAATTTGACCCGAGAACAACCTTGTCAAAGTTCAGTGGTGTGAGCTCGTAGATGTTTGTATCCTTTGCATAGAGTCCTGAGGAGCCAGCGAGGGCAGTAGCCGCCACAAAAAGTGAGGCAAGAAGATTGATCTTCATTTTGAAGAGAGTGTAGATGAAGAACTGGTCGGGGCCACCGGACAGCTGGCCGCGAAAATGCGAGGGCCTGCTGCGTGAATCGGCTCCGCGCCGCACCATTACTTGGTGTCAGGCAAGGCCCAGTGAGGTTCGAGCATAATTCATTTCAGCACCCTATGAAATCTTGATCTTTGTGGTTTAGCCTACAGTTGATGTTCATGATTTGATGGTTCTTTATATTTTTCTGCTGATTTCCACTTGCCTAGATGTAAACACCGAAGAAGTTACAGGCGTATATGCTCGTCAACGCTATGGAGATGGACGCGATAATCGAGCCCGCCAAGTATGTCACGAAGTTGCCCTTTCTATTGAGGAGCGTCAGGGCCAAAGAGACGAAGGCTAGGTATTAGTAACAGTTCGGCGTCAATATCGAGCTCAAGGCGCGGTCTTTGCCAGGGAAAGTTTTGAAGAAATCATGTTGATCTTTGATACATACAGATAATAGCGAGAAGAATCGTAATCAACAGTTGATATTGGCTCAACTTGCTGGGCAAGATTTCGGTTGAGTTCTCCTTGAAGTCTCTGAGGAGATCAATATATTTTATTTTTTCTTCGAGAATAGACATGATTTGTGGAAGATGTGAGATGTTCGCTCAAACAAGAGTTTTGGTGGTGTATTCAGCTGACGTGTAGACTTGACACCCGTTGTCGCGATTTGGTGCGCGATATGGAACTGTGCCCTATTACGTTACGATTTGGAAATCCAGAGGCACGTATGAAGCAGTCCAATAAAATTGTCAAATTGGTTTTTGATGTGATTTGCATATTCCGTGCTGATTGATAGTGGAGCTTCAAAAATTTTCTAGCCACCGAGAGGTTTTTCTTGGATATTGGCATCTAAATCTTGTGAACAGGTGGCTGGGCTCACGCTCGGGCCACGGCTTTCAAGGCGAGCCACATTGGCCCAACTTTCGCAATCGCCTGCCGATCATTGACGCAAGGACTCATCGCCATTTGACTTTAGTATATTATTTTTCCACAACCCTATTTGTCACAACCAAAAATGTCATCTGGCTGGAATACAATCGTCTCCGATGCAGGTGTATTTACCGAACTTGTGTCGAGGCTCGGCGTTGAAAATGTTCAAATTGAGGAGCTATATTCCATCGACTCCGCTTCATTAAAGGCCCTGGCGCCGATACATGCCGTGGTTTTCTTGTTCAAATACGGAACAGTCGACCGTGATTCTACAGCGCAAGACTTGCCGCTAGATGGGGTCTATGATGCAAATTACCAAGGTAGCGGCATTTTCTTTGCTCGTCAGACAATTCAGAACGCCTGTGCAACTCAAGCTGTACTCAATTCGCTTTTAAACAAAACAGATGAGATAAAAATTGGCTCTGAGCTCTCAAACATTCTCAGCTTTGCCACTGGATTCGATCCAGACATGTGTGGAGATGTCTTATCCAACAGCGACGTGATCCGTGAGGTGCATAACTCGTTCAGTGCGCCGAAATTCATCGATCAAGATGACCTTCCTCGTCCCGACGTTGATGAAAAGGACAATGGTTTGTTTCACTTTATTACCTATGTTAACATAAATAATACGATCTACGAGTTGGATGGGCTAAAAAGATTTCCTATCAAGCACGACACTTTGCTGACACCCGAAGAGTTTTATGAGAAACTCCCAGACGTACTTCAGCGCAGAATTTCAAAGTATGCTGGTGAGATCAGGTTTTCGCTCCTCGCCATTACTAATGACAAATTGCAGCAATATCAGGCAATTGGAGACGAGCTTTCCATACAGCAGGAGCTCGAAAAAAGACAACGGTGGGAGCGGGATAATAAGTGGAGAAGACACGATTACACAAGATTGACGGTGCAGCTTTTGAAAGACATTTGTGGCCCCATGTCCGACGAAGAGTGGAGCAAAGTTCTTCTGAAGGCCAGGGCAAAGACTATGAGCAGAACAAGAGTATAAACAGTAATAACGATATATTTTATCACCGTCTTTGTTCAATTTGCGGGCCAAAAATTTTCTATTCGTAAGAACCAAAGCTCATAAAGCCACCGCCTTGCCTGCTGTGTCTCGAGAAATAGTCAAAATCGATACTGACAGCGTTGCCTAGCAAAATAGCACGCTGGTCCAAAGTGAGCGGACCTGCCACACTAGGGTACATATCACCCAACCCAGCAAAGCTGGCTGGATCCATACGAATGATGTAAACACCAGAGTCCGTGAAAAGTTCACGGCCCAAGCCGACCCAGTTTCTATCTACCGATGCGATGACATCGCCCGCTTCATTTTTAACGGGAAAATCAAATGCCAAGAAAGGCAGGTCAATCAGACCAAATTGATTATACTCGTCTGTAGTCTCGTCATCAAGTTTGAATAGATTGTAGCGTCTGCGCCATAGGTGCCAGCTTTGTACTGACTCGCCAATGACTTCATGCATGAGGTTTCCCTGGTTATCAAAGCCGGGTAAGAGGCACTTGATATGGGAGTTGATGAACGAAAATGGCCTCTTGATTGTCATGAGTAGATCACCATAGTTGTTGAATACGTCGATATCAAATGGCCTATGAAGGCGGAAAAATTGCCTGCCAATCATCTTTAGAATACCATAGTCCTTTTCCTCCATGTACCCGATTTGCTCCCCCAATGAGTTCATAATCTTATATTTGTTTGCCTGCTCGAACCCAAGGATGACGTTCATGAACTCCACCTGCCTTTCAATCACAAGCGTCGGCTCTTTCAATAAGCTGTAAATTCCGTCCTCGGGTGTGATAATCCCGTTCTCGTTGGGAGGCATCTCAAACACTGTACGGTATTGGCTGGGGTCATTCTGGTACTCTCTAGCATCTGACGATGGCGACTCATGATAGTAGTAAGAGCTCAGCGTCCTGTGAGCCCTCAATTCACGGAGTCTTTTGATTTCCTCTGGCGAGATTTCCTCCGTTCTTCGTGTCCGCAATGTTTTCGTGGAGTGTGAAAGGCTTCTTATCGTTGACGATACATGGGCCGAGTTGTAATGCGATCGATAACAATGGCCGAGCATAGTACTCAGCGTCGGCGAAAGAAATGAGCCATTGCAGCTCAACAGCTGTCGAGAAAAGCTCAAATCTAATCTAAGTCTAGCTATTTGTCTCATGTTGAATTGCTCATACGGGAATTCAGATATATATAAAGACAAATGTCGGAGGCGGTGGCCACGGCTCATGCGCGGACATGTCGGCCCAGCCAAATCTAGTGCACCCGCAGTGAATGAACGGCCCGGATGCAACTTTTAAAAACAGTTTGTACCGTACACACTTTTGACTATTTTGTCAAAATCCGACTTATGATATGAAGGCTCTACAAACTTGAGTATGTCCTATCTCTCTCGGCAATGATCGTTCGACGCATTTTTCAAATGTAAATTCCATCATTCGATCAAAGCTTCTTGTTCGTGCCGGGAATCGCGGAGTTGCCGTTCAAAACTTCCTTCATGAACTCATAAACCGTGAATGTGACTGCCTGACCTGGTGCAACTCTCATGATTCTGGGTGTGATGCCCTTATAGAGTGCGTTAATGCCCTCCTCTTTTATCAACTGCTTGCCAATCTTTGCAATTCTCACCCATCCAGACTCATTAGAGGCGAAGGTGGTTTTTTGCAACCGTGTTTTGATGGTGTCTAAGGGGGCGTTTGAGAGTGGGCCCAAAGCTCCAGACACTAATCCTATTAAAGACGTTTCCCAGCTGGGTAACATCTCAATCTGGTGATACTCTTGCAATTTTTCCTTCAACTTTGAGTACACGGTAAAATTGACACCCTGGTTCGAGGCTTGCCGAGCAGCGGTCAAGGAAACTCCACGGTACAAAGTTCTAAACCCCTCCTCTTTGCAAATAAGATATGCCGCGTGTGGCGCATTGCGGTATTTGGGAACATCTAAAGGATCGGCCATTGAGTGGTGCTGAGCCTGTAATCTGATTTTAACAACTTCCATGGGATTGACAACCAAAACTGCCTCAGTGGTTCCAGCCCCAACACCAGCAATAAAAGTCCCGCCAGTAGAAATGATGCCTTTGTCGTCCTTCAAAAATGACCGGTAAGACTCGTAAGATTGGAACCGAATTCCCATTTTTGGAACGATCCCTAGAGCCACTGCGCCCAACCCTTTGTAAAGCAGCAAAAACGTTTCTTTTTGTACAATGTTTATCCCTGTCCTGACAAATCCGGGTGGTTTCTGGCCTGACTTTCTGTACAACTGCATTCTGACCTTCACGGTGTCCAAAGGGTGACAGCATAGAGCCTCAAAGAGGCCAGCCGTACCGCCAGCTACCAAATCAGTGATGGAACCTCCTTTCTTTTGGGTTGACATTCTTTGGGCTTTGGCTTGTAAAAGGAGAAAAGACCCTAATGTCAAAGTGGTTTTATAATATTTCAATTCGCTCTAGAACGAATTGCGGGGTAAATGAGTGCTAGCCCGCTATATTGCAATTGAGTCGCAGGAGACACCGTTGGATAGAATAGTTTGAGATTTTTTTGGAAAACGTTAGTGCCTTTTTTGATCACGTATTTATGGTAACCGTGCACTCGTCACTTCTTTATATACCCCACAAATTATGCCATCCCAGCACATCCTCCTTTTACCCGAGGGTACACCGACTGCATATATCTGCAGAGAGCCTACGAGATCCGATAAAGTTTACATCACCTTGTATGTACGAGTTGGCCTCATTTACTTCCCTAAAGACAAAGTTTTTATACTTTACCCCGATCCCAGTACGTGGATGTGCCGTCTCGAATCTCTGTAAACCCGTTGAGCCCAAAGTCTTGTCTTCGGAAGCGGATGACGTGATGCCGATATTCATGCCCCAGGAAACGCCGAGGCGCGCGTGAAATCTGGGGTAAATGCACAGCCGGACTTCTCTTCACCAATAAATCCCGTGTAAGCTCAACTTCCAAAAGCTGCTCTCAAATTTCATCTAAGACAGAAGAAACTTGCTTCACACAGACGTAACCAGAAAAGGGAAGAGAGACATAAAGTATCTAAGTGATACTTGCGGAGGTGTTTCCGTCTGTCCGATGCGAAATGTTTATCACTACCGAGGCTCAGAGCCCCGGGTGAAGTAGTGAGCTATACTAAGACGTGCGAGTCCCGAATTCTAGACTCACACATCTACTTTCTTTTTATTTCTGCTTGTTGTCACTTTTGTTTTTGTTGCAACTCTTGGTTCCTGTTGGTCCTATGATTGGTACTCATTACTCGTGTTCAAAATCGAGCCCCGGGTCACCGGAACATCGACACGTGAATTTGAGCTTTCGCGCGTTACTAATAGTTTGATAGAATTCTAAGTCTTTGGCTATGCAAATATGTGCTACATGCGGCCTAAACATAAGGTGGTTTGATAATTGTTCATTGGATATTCATTCGGTCACCGCAATCTGCTGATTCCAGGGTGATACCAATGCTTTCACGCAAGTTGTAGTCTTCACCTCACAGTTTCAAGCAATTTTCGATATGAAATCGAAATTGTGGCCGCCGCCAGCCAAAATCGTTTCTAGCCACTGGTCTAAAGAATCAATCACCTTCTGGATTTTCTCTTTTTTCGACTTTGGCAAATTTGTCAATCTCATTGTCTTAAGGTGCAAAAGCGCGGTGCGAATAGCAGTGTCTGTGGTTATATTTTCCTTACTTATGGACTGAAGTAAAGAGGTATAGCTGCCGTCAGTAATCGATATACATAAAAGAGAAACTTTTTCAACACATACCTTATGTTCAATTTAATATCGTCCTTGAATACTGCACGGATGGCTATAAGATCATGTGCCAAGTTAGCTGCAACTTTAGTGTTCTTGAAAAGAGGTGTGTTCCTCCATATATCCTTAGCTGTATTCATGTTCATCTAAAATTGTCTTGAGGAAATGTCCAAATATTCAAAAAAATGCTTTAGTAATCGGATTATATGAGGTATGTGTTTTTATGATAGAACTATCAGAGTGTTTGTGCGCTGATCGAATTCGCAGCTACAAATTGATATCATGGGTGGTTTTTTCTCAGAATTCCTTTTTTTTCTGGCTTGATGTATCAAATGAAGGACCGTGGAGCCAAATTTTGACCTAGCTTTCCCAAACATTACGTATAAATCCACGCAACACTCTAGCTGGCTTCGCTACCAAGAACTGAAATTGTTTTCTTGGCGTGGCTGTGGACGACTTCAATGATTTGATTCGTTCCTCGTGCACAATGCATCAAAAACCACTGTAAAACCAAGAAAATCACGTTTGGTGGATTTTGGATTTTGTCACGCTATTTCTTTGCTTCAATAAACTTTGTACCATACTCTCGATTCAGGCGGTACGCGAGGAAAGCGATGCCTCTTTCAGAGACCACAACGAAATGTACAAAACATTAAGTATATCAGCTCGATTTCCAATTACGTGACTGGAAACTTCCAAAGCTGCATACGCGACCAATTGATGCGGTGGCATGAAATCGTCCAGTTTGGCAGCTTATATAGTCACGCTCGTGACCTTGCAATGATTGAATACGCCCAAGAGATGTGATTACGTTAGGCACTCTATATAGACAAGGTTGATGTATAGCGAGAGATAGTAGCATCGATACTGAGAAAACAGGGAAGCTTATCAGCAATTTGCTCCAGCAAATCGTTCTTAAAGCAATGAGGATCTGACATTCCGAAAGCTCGGCATCTTAAAGTTGGTAAAAACGACGACTTTCATTTTTACACCACACACGTGGCTCTGCACTCCGTACCGCGCTGAGCAATGTTCAAAACGCCGTCCCGAGCGCAATTCTCATTGCTCCCGTGATACGGAGTTCTACGATAAGAACTTGACATAAAATCTGATTGGGCTAACAATCTCCAAGCAAATCTGTGTCAAAATTATACTGTGTTTTCTTTTCTCTGGTTCTTTCGATTTGCTTTTTTGTTCTCGCCCCATTTTCAATCTTCTCGGTTATGATCCCCGAGTTGCCTCACGTTCTCTCACTTTCGGATGATGAATAAGGATGGCTCGATCAAAACATCAGACGACTATGAATTACCAGTAGGCTTGACACAAAGTGTTCTGTGTGTAAAGTTTCTTGGAAAACCAGTCATCTTTTTTTTCGAGGTCGAAGGACTAGATATACGATATCAGGATTTTGTGCAAGGGTTTTGACAGCCAAAGCGGACATATGCCATGGGCGTTGCCAGGCGCCAAAGTTTTAGCGAAAGCTCCAAAATCCGGTGAGGCGCGCCAAAAGCACCGGCCGGCTTTACTGCAGACGGCCGGGATAGGCGCGTTTCACGGCCAAGCATCTTGTGCGGCGAAATGTCATTCGGAAATTACATATTATGTACTGCACATTACAAACGGCATTCTTTGCGCGATTGTGAAGTTTGCACCCAATTACTGGTCCGCTCTGCTCATATTGCATCATTGGGCGTCAGATTATGAGACGCTGCGCCTTTCAGCAGCGCCTGGCAAGACTTTCAGTCCCCTATATTTTCTTATCTTTTATCAGAAGATGCCACCTGTACCCCAAGATTTGGCATATCTTGAGGGGCGGAGAAGTGCTCGAGAAAAGCAAAATCAAAAAGAAATCATCGCCTCGGTCTTTGACGCGCATACCCAGCGTAGCATAAATATTCTAGAGCTGCCAAGTAAAATGGTTTTGGTTTTTTTTTTGATCATTTAGCCTCGGTTTTTCGATCGTCTTATTCAACTCACATTCTTTATTTCATTCAAGAACACTTTTCATTCTGCTACTGACATCTCCTTCATTCATTGGGTCACTTACAAAGCTTTCTCAGGTATCGGACTTCCCTCGTGCACTCGAAAGGCAACTCAATACATCATATCCACCAATAGACATTCATTCAAAGAACATGGGTTTTTCCAAGACTGAATCGAGCGTCATTAGCGGTCTTGAGCCCGTTGTCACAGAGCTTAAAGCATACTCTTGCGATGAGGCTCCGGCCAAAGTCGGTTTCTGGGAGTCTTTTCAAAGAAAAGAGGATGGAGAAGTCAAGACGAAAGATTTGAAGATGGCGCACTTGGCTGTCATCGCACTCAGTAGTGGTATGGGAACCGGTCTTTTGGTCGGTTCTGCCTCCAAATTGGTAAGCGGTGGGCCGTTGTCTCTATTAATTGCTTATGGACTTGTGGGCGCTATGTGCATCTGCACGATGAACGCTGTTGGTGAACTCACAGTGGCGTACACTGATTTGGATGGTGGTTTCAATGAGTGGTACAGAAAGTTTTTGGATGAGTCCATGGCTTTCGCGTTGGGTTGGAACTACTTGATTTCATGGCTCACCACGATTTCTCTAGAGTTGGTCGTTGCTGCATTGACAATTAAGTATTGGAATACAAGCATAGACTCGGACGTCTTCGTCGCAATATTTTTTATTGTCGTCTGCGCTATTAACTTTTTTGGTGTCAAAGGCTACGCGGAGGCCGAATTTTTCATGAACTCCCTAAAGTTGATGACCTTGACTGGATTTGTTCTCATGGCACTCTGTGTTGATTTGGGTGCTACCTCCAGTGGCTACATCGGTGGAAAATACTGGAGAGACCCAGGCTGTTTTACGAGCTTCAAAGGTTTGGTTTCTGTTTTCGCAACTGCCTCTTTCTCCATGGGCGGAACCGAATTCTTGGCCTTATCTGTCAGTGAAGTCCGCAACCCAAGAACTGCATTGCCAGTCGCGATTAGACTTGTGTTCGTGCGTATCATCTTTTTCTACATGGGCTCCTTGCTCTTCGTCGGTCTTTTGGTCCCTCACAATTCTGACAGACTCATGGGCTCTGGCCACTCCTCCACCAGCGCTTCGCCTTATGTTTTGGCTGCGTCTTTACATGGTGTGAAGGTGATTCCCCATATCATGAATGCCGTGATTTTAAACTCGGTCACTTCGGTTGCTACTGCTGCCATGTATTCCTCGGCCAGATTGTTGAGATCCTTGGCTGTTCAAGGCTTTGCTCCAAAGTGGTTTGATTATGTTGACAAAGCCGGTCGTCCACTTAGAGCATGGATGATCACGATTTTGGCGGTAGCCTTCGCTTTCATCGCCACGTTCAAGCAACAAGATGTTGTGTTCAACTGGTTATTGTCTATTGTCGCTTTGTCCATTGTCATCGTCTGGCCGTGTCTCTCCTTGTGCCATTTGAGATGGAGAGCTGCCTTGAAGCACAACAACATTCCATTGGAATCTTTGGGCTTCGTCTCCTACACCGGTGAGATTGGCTCGTACTACGCCATTGTGATCAACGTGTTGATTTTGATTGGTCAATTCTGGGTTGCGCTCTTTCCTAAGTCTGATGCAAACATCAACAACTTCTTCCAGAACTACCTCACAGTTCCTTTCTTCCTCGTGTGTTACATCGGACATAAGACCTACACGAAGAGTTGGAATCACTTTTATATCAAAACCGCCGATATCGACATTTTCACGGGCAGGACAATCGTGGATGCTGAGGTGTTACAGTTGGACCGCGAGGAGAAACAGCAAAAGTTGACAGCTGCCAAGTGGTGGAATAAGCCCTTTATCTGGTTTTTTAATTAAAACTGTATATACGTATATGATTAAAATGAAATTGGGCATTAATTCAAGCTCCTTTACACGATTTATCAACGCTGTGTATGTTTCGTTATCATCCTCAAAGATCGTGCAAGATTGCAAAACTAAACCATGATTCATAATTGAGCGAGAAACATTGCCAAATTAGTGATCAATCATGACGCAGCTTATGGTTGTGACCTCTTTCAACGCCATTCAACACCTATTTTAGTGGGATGCCTCACTTAATTCGCCTAGCTCAAAGTCACCATCATCCACGCCTCCAATATTGGTATACCCTTTGCCTAAGCCTAACTCACCATTTTCATCATACCCCACCAAGCGCAAGTAAAAAGAGAGCATGAGAAGAATCCAAAGGTATATCATGAAACCTGCGCCGCAAACAACAAGAATGTAAGACGAGTGATCTGCTCCTAGATCATGTACCAAATGAAGCTGTTCCTCGTTCGCTGACATGAACATTATCCCAGACATAACTAAACACAAAGGTGGTAAATGTTGAAATGATAGAAGCAGCCCTGTTTCACTCGATGCTCTATCGCGTAAAAGGAAACATATCTCGATGATACGGGCCAACCCACCGATCATGAGTGTGATTCCAAACATTGCGTGCACTTTCGTGGATATCGCCAAATGCTGAGAGTGCTCAGACATGGCGTAGCCCGTGTAAATCAAGAGCAAAGCCGGAATTACATTCCTCGTGCCATTTTTGCGCGAGAGCCACATACCCAAGAGCCCTCCACACCACCAGATTATACCCATTGATGTATGCTGGTAGTCACCGTGAGACCATGCCTCGCGGCCCCATCTGTGCTCGGTGAACGTGTTGACTATACCCCACAAACACATGAGAGACGAGTCCCAAAACTCCTGGCTCTTGCGGGGCTCTGTGCCAGCCAGATGCAGGTGGTTTCTTATCCATGGAATAATGAGGACCCATGCAAGAAGAAAGCCGTATAGGACGAATGAGGACCCCATTATTCCATGGGCAATACACTGGCCGGTGGCTTTGCCATAGCAAAACCCAAAAAGCGCCACTGGCGCCATACATACCCTCACCCAGCCAGTAAGCGAGACCATGAACGCTAGCGTTTTGTAAACGCGCCCCACTAGGCGCGGCGGGGCATGCATCCCCAGATCATTGTGTTTGCTCCACCTGTTCATCAAGATGTTTGTTCCATTCACTAATGTGCCGAAGAATACAGTCAAGCCCAACGCCCAAGTGAGAAACCAACTTGTTCCTTTGGACGTCCGGTTTTCGTGGTTATCCTGATTATCTGGAAAGTCTAGAAACAAGGATTCGAAGATCGAGTAACATAACGAGACAATGTGAAGAATCGAGGCATAATGAAATTTCTCGGCGAATGCAAAAACCGCCGAGACACATGGTACCATAAAGAGAACGGCTAGAGTAAGAATCCAGTGAAATGTCTTAGAAGTTGCGTTTATGGGATGAAATTCGACTTTTTCGCCTTCGTCCATATCCATGTCGGCCACTGCAAGGCTTAACGAAGCCAAGAGCAACAAAACGCGTTGGCTAAACCTCATTTGTTTTGCTGCTTTCGAGATCAGGTTGGTGTTTGGTTGTCTTAAGCTCTAATAAGATCGAGAATAAGGCATGAATTGAAAACAGATAACAAATACTTAAATCACACGTGTTGGAAAAACGTGAAGACAGATTTGGATAATCTGCTTGCAGTCGCAAGGTTTGCATAGACTCGGCCGTCTCAGTACATGAAGTCGCTTTTTGGCCGAGCGCGAGGTGCCGACATTACGAGATCGGACATTGTGCAACGCAGGACCACGCGGGACCACGCAGGACTAAATGTGATTGTCTCGTGATGCTATTTGAGTGATGGACGTAATGGCGATTTTTTGTGCACCGCGCGTTCTCCATGGTTTTAATCAGTTCCTCGACGAGCAATCCTTCATTGAGGGAAGAAGATGAAGTTCTAGTCCGTACACGTCATCAACAGAGTTGCGCTTATGTACGTCTTGGCTCTCCAAGGTTGCCGCCTATGTTCAAAGAGATTCTACCCAGAACGTATATAAGGCTATCTCAGTAGCGCCGATCGTGTTTTCTTGAGCAAACTTTTGACCGAAGACTTGTTCAAGACAATCGGAGAACGCGACCAGACATCTCGAGGACTTGAAATCTATTTTTGCTTTTAAATCGTGAACCAAGTACTTATGTATCACGTGACGGTACCAAGTCCATCTTTTTACGTGCCAGCGAGAAAGGAGGTCGCCAAAATACAACCATCTTTTTCTCAATGTTCACTTTGGTGGCCCCGTATAAAACCTCGAAACTTCGAGTTATTGCGTTCGTTCTATCGTGTTTCGCATGGTGAATATTTCAGAGTGCGCTTGCTTACACACATTGCAATAGTATAGTGCGTTTCGTATTTCTTTCTCGCCAAGGTTGGAGTTTCTGAGGAGAATTATACTTTTTCAGATCGAAACATACTTTAAGACTGCTATGCCTATATCACAGTCTGATCTCCCGAAAGAAGTTAGGTCTCACAATCTTGCCTCGCCCTTTATGGCAACGGCCTCGGCTTCGAGACTTTGCGGCCGGATTTAGGCTGAGCGAGACTTTCGCACTCTTCACATTGAAGCATAATTGGAAGTAGGCCTAGCAAATTTTAGAATTTGACGCAGGGAATTAGACAAAGTCCCGGTGAAAATAGGCTCTTCCATAGACACAATTGTTTCTACAAACAAAAGTGAACGATAAGTCACCGACTTCAGACTACGGCATTCGCCACGCCTCCACGTTTTATCTGATTAAAGACTCGCAGCGGACACCTGTCTAGTTTTTATCTGCAATCTCACTCACTCTGGCACCTCTCTTCAAACAAGTTGGACTGAACACTAACGCTGAGATCAGCTGGCATAAATTCTCATACACCTTACAGAAGACACCCTGTCGGAAGGGAGACTGAGAGAGCAATTACAGAGTCTTGATTAGTCTTCATATATATAAGTGTCAGAATGAGGTTCTCGGTGGTGCTACTTCTCGCAGTGGCCCGTGTCATGGGACTAAAAGTGCCAGAAAAGGACTTCACTGATAGACAATACTTCGTCGTTGAATTAGACACACTGGTGTCGCTCTCGCCCTTAAGCAGCTTCATATCAAACTACAATGAGCTGTATCGGTTTGAACATCCCGCCCGTGGCTTGGACGATCACTTTGTATTTTCCATCCCCAAAACACACAAGCACATGGAGTTTTTAGGAAACCTAAACTCTAATGAGCACAACTACATCAAACGCTCTGATGGTCTAGAAGCCGAATACGACGAGATCACCACGTTCCCAGATCTCAAACTGATTCACATGCTCTACCCAAAGACACTTGAGCGGAGACTACCCGTTTTTATAGACGAGCCAATGAATCTGGGGCAAGAATCGCTGTTCAAAGAAGTTCTGCGCAGACTCGATATCGTGGACTCCTCTCAGGCGCCTGCGAAGGAAGTGAGTGACAAATTGGGGATTGAAGATCCTATTTTTCTCGAGCAGTGGCATTTGGTGAACACGCAATACCCCGGGCACGATGTGAACGTAAAAAATGTTTGGTATAATGGTATAAGGGGAAAAGGCGTCACTGTGGCAATCATAGATGATGGGTTGGACTATGATTCGCCAGATCTTCTGGAGAATTTCAGCAAAGAGGGACTGTGGGACTTCAACAACAACGAGGCATTACCAAAGCCCCGTCTTTTCGACGACTACCATGGCACTCGCTGCGCCGGCGAGGTAGCAGCTGTCAAGAATGATGTATGCGGCATTGGCGTGGCTTATGAGGGCAAAGTTTCAGGCATCAGGATTCTCTCTGGTGCAATCACGTCTGAGGAGGAGGCCGCGGCGATGATCTATGGGTTGGAACACAACGACATTTACTCGTGCTCGTGGGGCCCCACCGACAATGGCAGAACCGTCGCTGCACCAGATAGCTTGGTCAAAAAGGCAATGATCAAAGGTGTTCAAGAGGGGCGAAAAAACAAAGGTGCTATTTATGTGTTTGCCAGTGGAAACGGCGGTCGTGTGGGTGATCAGTGTAATTTTGATGGGTACACAAACTCCATCTACTCAATCACTGTCGGCGCCATCGATTATAAAGGCTTGCACCCGTCATATGCAGAGACATGCTCTGCGGTGATGGTGGTAACTTATAGTTCGGGCTCTGGAGAACACATACACACCACGGATATTCATAACAAGTGCTCAGCACTGCATGGCGGCACCTCTGCAGCTGCCCCGTTGGCGGCAGGAATATATGCATTGGTGTTGCAAGCCAATCCAGAGCTCACTTGGAGAGACACGCAATATGTGAGTGCGATGGCCGCTGTCCCCATCAACGAGGAAGATGGGGAATACCAAATGACTGCTCTTGGCCAGAAGTACTCAAACAAGTACGGTTTCGGTAAGATTGACGCGGAGATTCTCATCAAGCAGGCTCAGGAATGGAAAAACGTCAAACCCCAGGCTTGGCACTTCTCTGATGTACAGGTTGTGGATAAAATAATCGATGTCAAGCCAGGTCAAGACCCGAGCGTGATTACTAGTGCAATTTCAATCTTGAAGGAAGATTTGTTGGCCATGAACTTGGAGCGTGTGGAGCATGTTACAGTGAAGGTAAACATCGACTCTCAGGTGAGAGGCAAGCTCGATGTTAGGTTGATCTCACCGTTCGGTATGGTGAGTCAACTTGCAAGGAAGCGTGATTTGGACACGGCCAAGGGAGGACTTCACAACTGGACTTTTATGTCTGTCGCCCACTGGGGAGAAGACGGGCTCGGCGATTGGAAGCTCGAGGTTTCAACAGCTCTGGGGAATGCTGTCACGGTCAAGGACTGGCAACTCTTCTTATTCGGTGAATGTATCGACGCAGACAAGGCGGAAAAATTTGATTTGGATAAGGACTATGCGAAAATACGCCGAGAGAGAGTAAGTGGGGGAACAACACTTACTTCTAGCTCTCACCTGGCGTCCTTCCCGTCCTCTTCTGCATCATCATCCGTCTCCGTTACAGCAGGAGAGCCCTCGCTTCATGGTGGACCTAAGACTCTGTCTGAAATTTCTTCTATATCTGCTTCTGCGATAGGGTCTGTCCCATCTCGTACCTCGCTTGTTTCCTCCAGCACTCCTTCTGAAGGTAAAGTTGAAGAACCCGATGCTCCGGATGGCCATGACGGTACCGGAAAACACTATTCATCAGATCATATGGGTCAATATTTCATGCTATTGGCAGTTCTAGGTTTCATCTTCGTTCTTGCCATGATGAAATGGCATAGAGTTCAAAGCAGTTCCCGAAGGCGGAGAGGAGACTTCGAATTCGACATTATCCCAGGCGAGGACTACAGCGACAGTGAAGAGGAAATTGAGTCGTATGAACTTCAGTCGCCTTCACAACAGGATCTCGAGAGGGAAAGACTTTTTGACGATTTTAATGCAGACTCTCTCCCTGAGTATGACAATGACGCATTTCAGGTTGGAGATGAGGATGATATAGACAAGCTTAACGAAGACGCTACAAAGGACTCATACGAAGGACACAGTGATGAGCTCGATAAAGGAGCCGCCGCACGAACTGAAGGTTGAGATCAAACAACTTGAGCCCATATCAGCTCAGCGGCGAAATTCTAGACTATATACAGACAATTGAAGACTCAAACACGATCAATTAGTTGTAAATTCAAGCCATTCCTCGTAGAGATGAGAGTTAGATTTGCTTATTTTGTACTCAAACCCTTGATCCCCACCGAACCCTCAAAATTGGTGAGCAATTTTCAAATGAATCGTCGTCTCTTTAGATTTTGGACAATAGATCAAGGTAAAAGAAAAAGAGAAAGAAAAAAATTCGCCGGACATCTGTTGGAATTTGGAGTACGCCCGTGATAATTTTAAAAAAGTGAGGTAGAATGGAAGTCTTCGTAAAGTTTTTTTGCTCATCAAAAATTGGAAATTGAGTTCGGTATGACGACGACCCGAAACTTGCAGTTTGAGTACATGGATGGTAAAACCAGCAAATACTCGTCGTAAAATCTGCCAATATCTTGGGCACTGTGCCAGATAATGACTAATCACACTCTTCATCCCCACACAATTACTAAACCATTCGCTAAACTCACGTGAGCCCACTATACAGGTCGGTCGGAGTTTTATCGTCCAGCAGATGAATACTTTGAGTCACGAAGCTCACCGGACGAGAAATAAAAGATCGCTGCGATTTGGCTGACTATACCTTTGATTTCAGATATTGCAGGCAAAAGATATTGTAGAATAATCATCGATGTTGAAACCACTAAACGGTCCCTGCTCCGGGGTGGCCGGCATCCTGCCGAAAAAATTCCGGCTAGAATGCGCGAGAGCAAAAGGAAAAAAGTTGCGGTAGTCACGGTGGAAAATAAAGGAATTTTCAATTTTGGCTAACAGTTGCATTTTAAGTCTCTCTTTGTGGCAAAAAAAACCTCCAGAAGTCAGTCCCTATCGGATATGGAACAAGACTTACTCACTCTTGACGGACAAGCCTGTTGCGCTTGTCTCAAAGCTCTACCCTGAACTCTAGCCCAATAGTATCCTGCAGTAAAACCGATCCGTAAAATTTGCATTCAATTTGAGGCTAATTCTTAAAAACATCAAGTGCTCTAAATTCGTTTAGTAAACAATTCAAAAGTGGCATAACCCTCAACCAGTTGGACAAAATTCTGCACTAAGTCTCGCCAATTGGTATGACAAATTAAATTCCCGTTGTGGGCCTCGCGCACCCACCATTTGGTGCTTATCGGGCCAGTGCGAGTCCCGGTCGGACTTGGAGGCGTCATATATATTTCGCGCCGGGGCCCTGTTGCGGGAGTCTCGGCACTTTTTCCAGTCGATTGCTCACCAGACTATCACAGAGTTTCCTTGGTCTCACAATTGATCCGGACAACATACCCTTTACACACCAATTGCAAAAATGTCATTTGAATCTTTCGGTGAATTCGTCTCTATTGTGGTCTTTGGCGCCTCTGGTGATTTGGCCAAGAAGAAAACCTTCCCCGCTCTTTTTGGTCTCTATAGAGAGGGCCAATTGCCGCCCAACGTCAACATCATTGGCTACGCGAGGTCTGACTTGGCCATCGATGATTTGAGAGACAGAATCAAGCAAAACTTGAAGTTGGACGACGAGAAGTCATCTTCAAAGGTCGACGGCTTTTTGAAGTTGATCTCCTACATCGCTGGACCTTACGACAAGCCAGAGGGATATGAGAAGCTTGAAAAGGCAATTCAGGAGTACGACTCAAAAAACAAGGTTGAAAAATCCGAGAGATTGTTCTACTTGGCGTTACCTCCTTCTGTCTTCACCAGTGTGGGTGCTCACATCAAAAAGCACTGTCACCCACAAGACAAAGGTAAGCTCAGAATCATTGTTGAAAAGCCATTCGGCCATGACTTGGAGTCTGCAAGACAGTTGCAGAAGGACTTGGCTCCATTATTTACCGAAGAGGAGCTTTACAGAATTGACCACTATTTGGGTAAGGAGATGGTCAAGAACTTGTTGTTCTTGCGCTTCAACAACGCCATGTTTTCTGGAATCTGGAATAGTAAGTACATTTCGTCTGTACAAATCTCCTTTAAAGAAGCATTTGGCACCGAGGGTAGAGGCGGCTACTTTGACGACATTGGTATCGTGAGAGACGTCATGCAAAACCACATGTTGCAGGTGTTGACTCTTTTGACGATGGAGAGACCCCTGTCTTTCGAACCAGAAGCCGTTAGAGACGAGAAGGTCAAGGTCCTCAAAGCATTCGAGGAAGTGAATAAAGAAAATATTTTAATCGGTCAATACGGCAAGTCCGAAGACGGCAAAAAGCCAGGATACTTGGACGACGAGACCGTGAAGGGTGAGTCCAAGTGCGTCACGTACGCGGCCTTGGGCCTCTCTGTTCACAATGAGAGATGGGAAGGCGTTCCGTTTGTCTTGAGAGCTGGTAAAGCTCTCGATGAGTCCAAGGTCGAGGTCAGAATTCAGTTCAGAGATGTTGCTAAAGGTATCTTTAAGGACATACCAAGAAACGAGTTGGTCATCAGAATCCAGCCAGATGAGGCTGTCTACATGAAGATAAACACCAAGATCCCAGGAATCTCCAACGAGACCTCTGTCACTGAATTGGACTTGACATATTCCTCGAGATTCTCGAAAGACTTTTGGGTTCCAGCAGCGTACGAGGCATTGATTAGAGACTGCTTTTTGGGCAACCACGCCAACTTTGTGAGAGATGATGAGTTGGACGTCTCGTGGCAATTGTTCACCCCGTTGTTGAAATGCATTGAGTCTGAAGATGCACCTGAACTTCATATCTACCCATATGGCTCGAAGGGACCGAAGGAGTTGAAGGCATTTTTGTCGAGACATGGCTATGCTTTTGAGACGGAAGGAACCTACCAGTGGCCATTGACGAAGCCTAGTGTGAAAGGGAAAATTTGAGATGGCGGGAGTTTGAAAGTATGTACAAACAAAACAACGTTTTAAGTCTTCTGAGTAGACCAGGTTCGATACTATCAAACGTCTTTCGATCGTGAACACGTTTTGAAATTCAGTAGAGCTCATACTGGGGGCTTGCAGAGACCAACAATTCGATAAGCTGAATTCGAGATACAAGCGAGCCAGACAGACATGGTCCTCGAATTTCGTCAACGGCAAAGTTTTTATAAAAGCAAATGTAGAGTGAAAGAAATCTTCTGAGCCATACGTAAATGCGTGAGACGGTCCCGAAGTAAAAATAATTAGTAAGAAAATTTTCACAGGCTTTGTTTTCATCAGACATCCATGGAAGGTCAATAAGCGGTCACTGGCATGCTAGATTGGGTTCTGTTGCATGCTACCGAGGAAACTGCGAATGTTATGGGATATTTCATCATTGAAAACAAAGCGAGTAAGAATGTTCTTGTTTGACAACATATATGTAGCGCTCTTTCACACACGCTTGTAGTAGCCAATTATATACGATTTTGAAAAGTGAATCAGAACTGTTAATACTGGCAAGTATAAGCTCCCTCTACGGTTGCCTGCAAAGACAACTGTAATGCAGAGGAAACGGTTTTCAACCCTGTCGTCATAGTCGAATCAGACTGGGAAAGAAGTGTACTTAGTTTCATCACCTTCAGTTTCAAATTCATATATAGCTGAGATCTATAAGCTTGTGTGAAAAAGTGCCTCACTGTGTTGAAGGGTTGCTCATGGCCGATAAGGATGAAGGAAGAATTTTCCACTCAATATATAGTGAGGGCCCGCGAAGGTGTACTGCATATAATATATAGTTACCCGCAACCGCTGCTCTTCGGGGTTCTACCTTTCATAAACCGTAAATGGGCACTTCTAAAAAGGCTATTATGTGACAAGTAAAATTGATCCGTGGTAGTTCAGAAGACACTTCACAAAAATAAGACTACCAAGTAAGGCTTGAAACGTCGAGAGCATTGAGAAAGAAAAAAAAGGTCATACCCGGATTCGAACCGGGGTTGTTCGGATCAGAACCGAAAGTG
>JAKTYQ010000007.1:0-46719 GCA_030674525.1 Metschnikowia chrysoperlae
GAGGAGCACTAGACGCAACAAGCCCGAACCTAACTCATCATTTGCACCCAACGTGTGCTTGGGGCGGGTAACCTCCCAGCGCGAATTATATAAAGACGAAAAATTTCTTTCCACGTAGTCCGATTTTAACGAGCATCAACAAATGGTATGTGAATGTCAAGGTTTAATGATGAATTCATATTTAACAACAACGAATTTCTTCACCTGAAACCTCGTGTAGATAAAAAAATACAGAGCTTTTTAACACTGACAAACCAAATCCAATGTGCTTTCATGAATCGCTACTAACATGTCAAGACCCAAATCATTTCAAATTTATCGGATGCGTTTAAACCTCTTCTCAACTCAAATCTCTATTTCCTCCGATTTTCGTCAAAACCCTCGTGTATGTCAAATAGTGGTTTCACTTTATCCTTTTCACTTGTCTCATTTCTCGCAATGCCTGATTCTCGATAAAGCATGTAGTGCTTTGCAGTGCAAAGCTTGGAAAGAAACTTCGTGAATGGGCAAGAGACGTTTTGAGTTTGGCCTACGAAAATCCCTCCTCTCTTCCTGAAACAGTTGATATCGTTTCGGCCCTGCGAATGACGTAAGCTTCTGTGGTATAGACGCGTAAATCTCTAGTTTCGCCTTGCCAATTTAACTTTTTTCATGAACAGAAAATGTGAACGGTACACAATTTTCAGGACGTGAAGGACACGTGGCACTTACTTTTAGTTTTGTCCCGTGAGCCAAAGGCTCAAAAGTGTTTTGCTCACTATTCATCCGGTATAATACGCACTGAGCATCTCATCATCGACATTCTTTACAAAACATGTCCGACGTGCCAGTTCTATGCGGCCAATGCCTAGGCCACAATGCTCATTTAAAAATGATACGACAGCCATCTGGCGAGCAGTGCAAAATATGTACCCGCCCATTCATTGTGTTTCGATGGAGTGTTTCTGGAGAACACAGACAGCTGAAGAAAACTATCGTTTGCCAAACGTGTGCACAGAGCCGCAATTGTTGCCAGTCTTGTATGGTGGACATTGACTTCGGGATACCCCTAGATATTCGGGATGCCGCCTTGAAGATGGCTGGTGTGGAAAATCCTCACGCAGTTGAAAGCCAGTCGAGAAATGCGGAGGTCAAGGCGCTAATTGCAGACAAGATGGAGGCGCGGAGTAAAAATACGAGCAGGGAAGACAGTGAGGATAAGAGAGAGAAAGCAATAGCAATTTTACGAACATTATCCTCAAAACTAGCTACTGGCGATGTTGTTAGGCCAAAACAGCGTGATCTTGAGGTGTCTAACAAAGAACTCAGCAAGACTATATCCAAACTTCCTTTTGGTGGCACTGTGGTTAATCCAGAGGATGCTTCCATCAGATCTTTTTTCGTTTTCGGTTTCTCTCAACATACTCCGCTGTATGTCATAACCTCTTTTTTCGAGAGATTCGGGGTTTTGAGCCAAGTAAGCATTTTACACCAAGCCCGATGTGGGTATATTTCCTATTCCAAAAGAAGCTCAGCAGAAGAATGCGCCGAGCACCTAAGACACAATGATGTTTCTGAAAACAAAAAGACAGCAGCTTTATTATTGCTTGATGAGAAGGAGCCAATTCGCGTCAGCTGGGGAACACCCAAGTGTCTAGGTAACACGAAGGAGGAACAGAGTAAAATAGCCATCGTTGTGAATAAAGTCATGAAACAGTTGGCAGATAAAGACGCTAATCCTGGCCGCAACGGCTCCAAAAAGGACACACACAGGAGGACGAGTAAGAGCAAGGATGTCACGGAATCGAGCAAACAGAAAACATATCAAAGTTTGTCGCATGACTTTGAGATCTAATGCGAACTAATGCTTGAGCATTTTGAGAAGTCTTTATGACCACGTGATCTAGAGCTCGATACGGCGAACCAGCTTACCACACCAGTTAGAACCACAATTGCCAATGTTTTGTTTTAGTGATATTGCAGGAAATATTCTCCATTCATCTAGGTACTTGTAGTGTGTGTCACGAAGCTGTACACCGCACTCGCGCGATACGGGCTTCAGCCCCGCAGACACCAACAACGTGAAATTTGACATAAGAACAGGTTCGCCAAAACTCCATCCTAGTACACACAGCTACACACCATGGTCTCTGAAAACACTCTCTGTGTGTGTACATTGTGTGTGGTCATGCCATTGGCCCTCTTAGCACTACGAGTGGTGTTTGTGCTACCTGCTCTCCACGTCAATCAAGATCTCCGTAAGAGAGACTCGGCGAAAGGTTTTGTGCTGAGACGTCCAGGGGCGCAGCTCATGATATTATTGGGCTCTGGCGGCCACACAGGCGAGATGCTTCGACTTCTAAATAAGTCTAGTATTGGCGCGTGTTCTCGCACGTGGTTGGCCTCTTCTGGCGACACTGCTTCGCTTTTGAAGGCTCGGGATTTCGAAGAGTCTACCATGACTGATCTGTCGTCTCAGATTCATTACGCGGAGCTTTATCGAGCGAGAAAAGTGGGGGAACTGGTGGTGCTGTCGATATTCAGCACAACCAAATCAATTTACTCTACAGCACAAAAGCTTCGAGAATTACCGCTACCCGATGTGCTTCTTGTGAATGGGCCAGGAACCAGCGTTCCCATTGCGTATTTGTTGTTTATGTTGAAGCTTATTGGCGTTTGCAAGACAAGAGTAGTTTATATTGAGTCATTAGCGCGCGTGCATAACCTAAGTCTTAGCGGTCGGTTGATTTTGCCCATTGCTGACAGATTCATAGTCCAGTGGATCCCGTTGGCTACAAAGTACAGACGGGCGGAGTATTACGGCATTTTGGTTTAGACAAACGATAATGTCCAGTTGCGAGGTGAATGAAATGGGGTTGGCCAAGCAACATTGTCAAAGTAAGAAAAGTATCGTATATTGTTTTTCAAATGAAAAGCTGGCAATTTATCACACACTAGGCCGTCAGCGTGGTATTTTGGGCCCGCTAATACGCATGTCGCGTGTCTGCGGGACATAGCTGGCTCTGAAGCATTCGCACGGCAAGCGCCAAAACCTCATCTCTCTGCTCCGGCGCCTTTCATTTACAAATTGAATTTATTGGGTCCCCAAAATTATGTCAAACACGTTTGATGGGGTTTTAAGGGAGTTTCCTTTTATCGGCTTGGACCGGTTCAACACGTCCGCCTCGGCGTTTCTTCTAACACATTGCCACGCTGATCACTTATCGGGGATCTCTAATAAGAGCTTCACAAACATGGTGTATTGCTCAAAGGAAACAAAAATGCTCCTAGCACTAGATAAGAGATTAACAAAGTCATTGAAAATGGTGAAGGCGGTGCCCTATAATGTCAGGACGCGTCTTGAAACCCCACCAGACGCGTCTATTGCGATTTACATCACGTTGATTGAAGCATACCACTGTCTAGGCGCTAGTATGTTTTTGGTTGAGGAGTTGAGCGAATCAGCAAATGTAGCAAATTGCTCGCAAACTTCTGACTACAATGTGGACCAAGTATCGCGGGCCGTTCTCTGCACGGGTGACTTGCGAGCCGAACAATGGTGGCGTGAGAGTGTGCATCAGTCTCCCGCGTTGTTTCCATACTTAGAGGGAGACAAACCGTTGGACTGCATTTATTTTGACTCAACCTTTGCATACAGAGGCGAGCCATTCATCGAGATCCCACCGAACAATCATGGCATTCATGCTGCTGTTTCCATGCTACGAGAATACCCAAGAAGTGATCCCGAAATCGAGTTTCAGTTCTCGGATACTACACTAGGTTTTGAACAAGCCTGGGCTTTTATACTAAGCTATTATGGGGGCTCCTTGAAGGTGCACAGTAAGCATCTAGCGCAAAAATTGGAATTGGTGGCAGAATATGATCGTATCAATGGTAAAACATTGAAGAGCGCTATGACAAGGTTCTACCTTAATAAAGAGGCGGCGGTATTTCATGGCGGCGCACCGCCCGACTCAGACTCGATTCTTGTCAAAATCAAGCAGTGCATCAACTTCAACATCAGGGACTACACGGGCATTTGCTGCCCAATTCCCCTCACATCTGTGCCTTCAATCAGTGAATTGCAGCTTATTCGAGAAACCAAAGCGGGAAACAGACTCTTTGAGTATTTAGATCGGCTATGGATCCTTCCATATGACGGAACCAAATTACTTCCTCTCGAAGTCAAGCTCATATTCTCGAGACACTCTTCCTATAGTGAAGTCCGAGCTTTTCTAGAGATGTTCACACCGCGACAAGTATTTCCTTGCTTCTACTCCCCAAGTGTTTGGCGAAACGGTTTCTCCATGGCCCGTATTTTTGGACATTTATGTATCGACAGCAAATCGAGTTACGACGAGATGATGGGATCACTATACGGAAATCTCCCTGAGGAAGTCGTCACGCGATCCATTGCAACCATAAATAGGTGGAGTATCAGTGAATGCGAGAAAGAGGAGATCTTCGTCAAAGAGATCATGAAGCAGAACGAGGTTCTTCCTCGAGGGGAACCACTGAAGGGGCCAGCGCTACTAAATTTACGGAAAGTGGTCAGAGTACCCTTTCTGAAGAATGAGAGAAGTATGAAGGACTTTGATTTCATCAAAAGAAGACATAGAGACTTTTCGCTACAGAAGATGACGGAGGGACGCCGCAGTTTGAATTATGAAAAGTTTGTGCAAAAGCAACAAATGCTTTACTATAAAAAGCATAATTTACCACAATACAAACGAGACTATCAATCTCCAAAGTACAGCAAAGATTTCACGTCGGCTCTTGGGGGGTCAAGTGATTATGACACAGACAGTTGTGACAGCTCCCTTGATTTGCTCGCAAGAACAAGAACGTCAGTGTGCGCGTCGGGCAGTGCACACCAAAGAAGCTTTATCGCGTGTTCTCAGCCAGGTTTGTTTTGGAAAGTGCAAAAAGACGTGATCAGCCATTCTTCGTTCACCAGAAATTCACTTGTTAAATCATCATTTGACTCATTTGAGGAAGACTTGTTACCCCCGAAACACGATGGTCAACAAACCGAACAAATCTACTATAATCTGGAGGGCCATATCGACTTCACCAACATCGATGACTTGTCGAAGAGCTTGATGCACGCTCCCCGCATATGGCAGGAAATGCAATTATGTTGCATACCCTCACAATGATTGAGTATCAGAGGGCTGACATGCACTTTTAGTTGACGCTTTGCGTGGACACATTATGAAGAAGGGACATCAATAACGCACGCTTAGTTCTCTCTCCATTGATGAGAGCACTTGGTACACTTGTAAAAAGTAGTCATGGGCTCATCGGCGGATCTAATTTGCAACTGGAAAAAGTAAGCCTTATCATTTCCACATGAATCAATCGGACACTGAGCAGCGGTTTGATCCACATTGTCCCACGCACCTTCGCCTCCCAAGACATCGTCCACCTCTTTTCTAGGTAAAACTTTTCGGTCGTACATTTGAATTCCAGAGACCAGGAATTCATACGGGCACGTCGGACAGTATAGACTGTTGCAGTTGTCGTCTCCTGGAGAGATCAAAAGCATGTTTGAGCAGTATGGGCAAAACGAGAGCATTGTACAGTGAAAGTGGTCAGCCGACAGATAAGATTGAGTGAAACAGAGCACAAATGCGCGAAGTTATCGAACGAAGTATGGAAAGCACTCGCAGGGTAGTCGATTTGACCGTTATTCTGACAAAGAAGTAACAAGTCAAATTGATCGCAGATGAGCTCACGTGACTGAGTGATGCGCGTGAAAGATGCATCTATGGCAGTTTCGTCGGACTCGACCAAACTTTCGCTTGAGGTCAATAATTCCAGTTTTCAATCTTTGAATCTGAAATAGCAACCCTTCTTCACCAAATCTCATCCACTGGCCTTCAATTTGTGAGTATTCTGATTTGTGATTGAAGAAATGGCACCGCGTCAAAATAGATGTGCTCACGTGACCGCATAAAAGGTCTCGAATATCGGTCCTCGCGAAACGCGGCTATCATAGATCATAGATACCGAGTTATTCTAATTCACTTTTCCACACTCGTTATACTGGCCTGTTCTGACTCTTAGATCACATCAGTCGAGCACCCAAAAGCCAATCATTGTATAGATCGAAAGAAGACAAATCTCATCGGGTGATTTTATTCATATGGTTCACGGCGAAACGATACCGCCTCTGTCCAAAGAGAGTGCAAATACTGACCATAATGACGTCCAAAATCTCGCGACACCCAGGGCCAAAAAGGTGAAGTCCTCCTCAAAATTGATGCTGGAGGAGGACGGACCGGAAGAAGATGAATGCCATTTAAGGGCCAACCTGATAGAATCCGAGAATGTTATAGAGGTCAAAGATGAGACGCCGGCTGAACCAGAAACACCAAAGAAAAGGGGCAGAGGCCGGCCCAAAAAAGGCGAGAGCCCCAAAAAGCCAGTTGATCTCACGCCTCGAAGAAGCGGAAGACGGCTAGAACTAGACAAGAGGAAAGAAGAAGAAATGAAGACTGAAATGGAGGAGCGTCGCAAGAAGCAAGAGCTTGAGCAAAAAAGATTGGAAGAAAAAGCACGAGAAGCAAAAATGGAGCTTGAGGCGCATAACGCCATGCGAATATTGGAGGGTCTCGAGCCAATTGCAATTGATGATAAGAACGAAGAGTCTTCGGCTTCTCCCAAAAAAACACCTTTGTCTCCAAGAAAACCACAAACGCCAAAGAAGCGTAAAGTGGACTTGCTCGGGTCACCCAGTCCTCGTAGCTCGATCGAAAGACGCTCAAAAAAAGGCCGGCCCAGCAGACAGGAAAACGTGACCAAACAAGTCGTCAGTATTTTTCAAATGGATGACCCTGAAATTTTCGCAGAGAAGAAAGCAGCCACTCCAAGTGAAAAGGGTGAGACACCAGCTCCGAACGTCAGCTCTCCAGTTTCGCTCAACTTTGAGAATAAGGGACAAAGTACATTTTCGAGAACACCTACTATCAGTGGCATCAGGAGAGAACTACCAAAAAGTACTGAACCCGATGCTTCCGAAGTCAAAACATTTACTCCCTTTCCCGTGCCGGATATTGATGAAAAGGGGAACCTCACTGACCCAAATTTCATAAAGACTCATCTATCAGATGTTGCAGCGTCTTTTGACCCAAATGCCCGACTCACCGACGAAAGGGCATTTTTCTTGGAAGGTAGTGAGGGTTATTTCGAGCAGCACAGTCTTCGCTTCCGGCCTTCTACAAATTCTTTAGCATCTAACGCGCCGGCGCTTGACTATGATGAGTTTATACCGATGAGCACACTAGGACTGTTCATTCACAAGGACGAAAAAAGCGCTCTTCAGGCATATCAAGAGGGCCTCTTTCATCAATGGTGTTATGTATTGAGCCAAGGCTTTAATCTCAATTTATTTGGCATAGGGTCTAAGGCGAGCACGATCATGAAGTTTATTGAGGGGTTCTTTGTGGATTGGTATTCAGAGGCTATTATGGACGACGAGCAGACACCCGGCGTGATGGTCATCAATGGCTACAATCCATCAACCAAGTTGAAGCGCGTTATTCATGATATCGTGTCCGTGGTGGTGAGTGAAGAGGAAAAGGCTGACAAAACGTTTCGGATGCCAAAGCATGTTTCTGAGGCGTTTCCATTTTTGATGTCTTACTTAAAAAAGAATGTCTGCCAAAGCAAAAAAAACGACATCGTGAAGCCAAGGCTTATTCTAGTGGTGCATAATATTGATGGCGAAGCTTTCAGAGACGAGAGATCTCAAAACTTTTTGTCTCAACTTGCGTCGCTTCCCAACGTCTGGCTTATAGTATCGACGGACAACATAAATGTGGGGCTCTTGTGGGACCTATATAGGTTCAGAAACTTCAACTTTATATGGCACGAAGTCACCACCTACGAACCATATGGCGTTGAAATGTCGTTCAAAGACGTGTTGAGTATGGGGAAGTCCAAAAAGTTTGTGGGTAGTAAAGGTGCTAAGTACGTGTTGGCCTCATTGACAACAAATGCGAGAGATCTCTACAAGACGTTGTTGAAATTACAAATGCAGAAATTAGAGGAAATGATCACATCAAAAGCAACAAGGGTGGGGCTTCGAGCAAATGCAAAATTCAGCTTGGAGCTCAAGAACTTTTACGACAAATGTGTGCAAGAGTACATTGTCAGCAATGAGATCAATTTCAATACCTTGTTGCGTGAATTTGTGGAGCATAAGATGGTCTCACTAGCGAGAAACTTGGCGGGTCAGGACATTGTGTTTGTTCCGTTCACTTACGATGAAATGGAAAAGCTAATGCAAGAGGAGTTTTAAATGTGCTCGAGGTACACATGCTACTTTTATTAGAATTCGACTGCGAAAAGTGCCGTGCCCGGACGCGCGCATGTCAGTGCCATCAGCCTCCCGAACCGGGGCGCGCACTACCCTGTCTCAGCCTCAGTGGGAAGCGATTAGCCACCCAAAGCGTGCCCATCCACATGACAATTGAACTCGGCACAATCACCGATTATCCATACCAGTCTATAGATTTGCATCAATAATGCTCACTGAGGGCACCGAGCTAACCGTGGGAACTCACAATGTGAAAGTAGTGCGCTATCTTTCTGAAGGCGGCTTCTCCAAAATATACGAGGTAGTCATGGACCCCGCAGAGGGCGATTCGGAGATCGGATGCTTAAAGCAAGTGCTTGTGCCTGACAAGAATGGCCTCAATACACTTAGGAAAGAGGTCGAAGTCATGAAAACTTTAAGGAAGGCAAGATCGATTGTGAAGTATTTCGACTCGAACGCTGAACGCTTATCTGACGGTTCGTATCAAGTACTAGTGCTCATGGAATTGTGTCCGAACAAATCGCTTCTCGAGTATATGAATGACCGGATCAGACTGAAACTCACCGAGCCCGAGATATTGAAGATTCTTCTCGATATTTCCATTGGTGTTTATGAAATGCACAAGATCAAGCTCATTCACAGGGATATCAAAATTGAGAATGTCTTGATCGATGCAAAGAATAACTTTAAGCTTTGCGACTTCGGCTCCGTCTCCGTTCCAGTCAGACCACCACAGCATCAGCAGGAGTTTCAATTGCTTGGCCACGACATTCTCTATCACACCACTCCCCAATACAGGTCTCCCGAAATGATCGACTTGTACCGTGGATACCCTATCGACGAAAGATCTGATATATGGGCACTTGGGTGCTTTCTTTACAAGCTTTGCTACTACATCACACCTTTCGAGGCGAATGGCGATATCGCAATCCTACATGCATCATTTCAGTTCCCACCTGCCCCTATCTACTCTGGTGACCTAAAGAACCTCATCATAATCATGCTTCAGGAGAACCCATTGTACAGGCCAAATATTGTGCAGATATTGATCCTTGTTGCAAAGTTGATGGGAATAGAGTACACAGGCCTAAAGCTAGAGGATTTCTACGGAGCTGGTGAATACAACTTTCAAGCACTTCACGAAATGCAAAGAGAGAAACAAAACCAGCTCTTGAAGCAACAACAATACTACTTTGAACAACAGAAACAACAACAAGCTTATGAATTGAGCAAACAAAAGCAAGCTATCTCTAAGGGCTCTCTGCGGGTGAGTCTTCTGCATCCCTCTAGAGAGAATTCTGTTCATGCCAAAGACGAGGGGACACCTAACTCATCGATTAAACCAGACCAAGATGTCGCTAGCGAAAACGCAGGATTGAACGAAACGGCAGAACTAACTATTGCCCATCCAGCAGCTCAGGCTGTATCATCTTTGCCTGTGCTCACTGATGGCCCTAACTTGAAAACAACAGATGTTGAGCAAGCTTCCCCAGACGAGGAAAGTCTGGATGTGGATCTTCCAGAACTAGACCATATTGCAGAGCGGTATCCTTCCCTAGATGAGATCGACAAGACAAATTCTGCTGACGATGTCGACCTAGAAAGGAAATCGAGCCTGATCAAGGGACGAGCAAGTCTTGACTCAAACGGCTGTGAGCTAGGCTTGAAGACTATGTCCCCTTTCGATGCATCCAATCTCCAGCAAGTCAACGCTATAAAAACTCATTCAGATCTCGATCAAGTTGACGCATGGCAAACTGAGAACAACCCTAAATGCGACGAGAGAGCTGAAAAGCTTGCAGATGAGATATTTGCGGTCGGAAGTGATGGGCCACAAAGAAGCCAAAGCGCGGCTAGCAGCCAAAGCGCAAGAAAATCAACGCAGGCACTTAATAAACACACACTGAGATCAAGCACCCCCGTTACATTCGTGAAAAGCGCGCTGAATCATAATTCGGTTGTGAAATATGCAGAGACAGCGCAAAGCCTGGGTGATGTTTCTAGAAATGAAAGCATCCCTCAGATCATTCTATCAAACTCAGGTAAAAACGCTGTGAATGCTGACTCTGGGAACTTGTCTGCGATGAGTGCTCAAATGGACGACAAACCTTTTGACGCACATCCGCGAGACCGTGCCTCGATTAAAGGGCCGAGTACCTCTGAGAGACCGGAGCCTAAGCGAGGGGCTTCCAATCCCTGGGGCACCTCGATTAGCAGTACACGATCCGATCCGCTCAAATCTTCCTCGCTTATGAGTCCTGCAGGCTTGCTTATGCCAATGAATGACCTTCATTTGGGCCCGAGCGGCAAGATTCACGACAGAATATTACATGGCAGCGACCTAATTGATCTTGAAGAGCCCACGAGGCGCGCAAGTAATCCAATTGAACCCCGGCCTGTGTCGCATGACGCAGCGGAAGCGAAGAGTCCGAGGGCTGCACAGAAACTAGTTGAGAACTCTCTCATAGATATGGATTTTTTACCTAGGGGTTCTTTAAAGCACGATGAAGGGAAGCCCGCATTCAAAAAGCGTTTGTCAGATGCACAAACCCAGCCACTCAGTCTACAAGAACAGGTGATTGATTTTGCGTCAGATGACGAGAATCATAGCTCTGAAATGAGCCGAGTGGCAATTCGCAAGTCGCTCAAAAAATCACGCAAGCACAGTGACCATAAACAAAGTGAGCCAGGCCCAGGGGAAGGTAAGAAGAGACTCTCTTTCTTCAGTGCATCTTCAGACTGAACGTCTCGTTGTTGAACGAGTCAAGTATTAGAACCATTTGTACCAATTTTCTATTGCCATGAACAGAAGCCCAACAATCTGCTATATAGAGTCATTTGTTAGATAAATAGCACATAGAGGTTCCTATCGGTGTATTATGCGCACGATCAATGATGAGCCGCATCGCGATTTCGCGGACACCTGGAAAATTTAGATGCTTAGTAAAAAGTCTAAATGAAAAGTGCTACAGTGTATTTGTGCAAAATTCTCAATCATCATTGAGCCTTCGACTCCAGCAGATACGAGATCATACATGGCTGAACTCAAGCGCACTCTCGTGGAGCTTTTGCTTCTCCTTCCGGTCGAAACCACTCTGTGCGTTGAAAGATCATCGCAGCCAGGCCATGAACTAGAGCATATTATATCCACCATCTTGCACGGAAAGTATGGCGATCTACTCGGCGAGGACAAATTCGGAGGCACCATTTTAGGTGCAGAGGCTCGCCGAATTGCATCACAGTATCCACAGAAATGTTTGCGTGAGGTATCGGGTGAGTTGGTCCTGTTTTTCTGTGAAAAGCTTCCGTCAATATCGTGTCAGCTCGTTGCCGTCGCCTTCCTCCAGCTTTTCATACAGGGTAACTTCACTGGTCCACAAAGCAGTGTGTCAATGAAGTCTTTGTTGTTTCCACAAGCCGATGCTGACAAATTGCAAACAGACGCGGTGGCCATGTTGACCATTGAGGGCAAGTGTGCATACGACCTAATGCACGAACCACTATTGTTGATAATGTCACTCTTGATGTTTGAAAGGCTTCAGGATGTAAAGCATTCCTTGGTGCAGCGGGACCCCGTTATATCGATCGAGGAAGTAACTTCCGATACTCTTGGCTCAGTGGAGAGACTCGACATACCCAACTCGCCAGAAAACGCTTCTCTCTGTTGGTGGAGGGCAAGAGCTTTGCAAGTGCACCTCTCAGTACTCTCCGAGCCATCCGATATTTTGGCTTCCGTGACGTCATCGCTCTTGAACAGTACGTTAGTCGAAGCGTTGAGCCCGGCACATAATCCTGATTTGATGAGGCAGGTGCAGCTTATTTATTTATTGGAATGTGCCAGAAACGGAATACATGCTCAGACAGAACACCTTGCCGAGCCGTTCTTGCATAAAGCCGCCGAAGTGGCGCAGCTTCAATTTGTACTTACGGGTGCAAAATCCAAAAGAACAAAGTTCCAGACTTTTCACACTGCGTCTTTGGTTTTGCTCGCGAAAAGTCAAAACCCAGACATTTTTTCTGAGTCTGAAAAAAATTGTACTCCAGAAAGCTTTGATTTGAATTCGGACCTTCTTTTGGAGAAGCCTCAGTATGAAGCGTTGACAAACGTGATTTCCGACGATGAGCACAACTCTAAGAAGGTCAAATTGGATACTGTGTCACATTTTTCTCGAGAAGAGAAGAGACTCTTGCCCATTTGCATGACACTGGAAGACATCCCCGCAGAACTCAGAGAGGTGGATCCAAACAATCAGCCAAGACTTGCAGATTTAGACAATGTGCAGCTCTTGTTGCGCCTAACTACGCTCAGACAGACCACGCCTCTGGGAAACGCGATGGTTGAGGAAGAGCTTTCTGCAATTGTCAACCGGATTATCTACTCAACGCCGAAAACCATAAATTGGACTGTCTTTGGTAGAACTTTGTGGGAAAGGTCATCGTTAGAGACTAGCAAGGCGAGAACAGTAGAGAGAGGCATCTTGCAAATGACTTCTTTAGTGGAGGAGGTGGGCATAAACATTAAAACGCGAATGATTCCTCAGGCACAGGACTCAAGCGAGAGCGAGCCTTCCACAATCTCGTCCCGTCTCAGGTTTATTCACCAGCTCCCTCTCATGGCACAGTGGACCATGGATTCAAAACTTGCAGAGAAGTATATGTCCCTTGGCGTGTTGAGGTCTGCCATTGAAATATACGAGCGGTTGAATATGATGACGGAGGCCGCTTTGTGTTACGCCGCCGTTGATGACGAAGCACAGGCTGAAAAGCTATTGGAAGAGCGTATTCACACTCATCCCGAAGACTCTAGAGCGATCTCGATATTAGGTGACATCAGGCAGGATCCTGCCTTATGGAATAAAGCTTGGGATATCGGAAGATATGCCAAGGCCAAGGCGTCGCTTTCGAAATTCTATTATAAGCCGCCTCCTCAATCTGGTGTGGAACGTGATCTTGCTGTCTCGATTGCGCATATGCAAGAGTGCTTGACTGCAAGTCCCCTTTCGTACGAGAATTGGTTTTTCTACGGATGCTGTGGCTTGGAGGGGCAGAATTTTGAATTGGCCTCCGAGGCGTTCACTAGGTGCGTCTCGCTTGATGATACACAAACTCATGCCTGGTCAAACTTAGCCAGTGCCTTATTGAGGCTTGACAAGACCAGACAGGCTTTTACTGCATTGAGAAGAGCTTTGCAGCAGGGCGAAGGTTCGAGGCGTTCATGGAGGATCTTCGAAAACTATTTGACCGTTGCCGCTAAGTTGGGTGAGTGGAACGAGGTTCTTCATGCTACAAAGGAATTGATTGATATTGGCAAAGAAAGCGGAAGTGAAGTAAAGGTCGATATAACGGTCATTGAAACCTTGGTTCAGATCCTTGTTGAGGAACCATTTCCCACTCAAGGCAGACTCACTCATTTTCAAACGTCTTGTATTGATTTGGTTTGTATCATCTTACCAACAGTCATAAACCATTCCGCTAGATTGTGGAGAATCGTGAGCAAGGTTGAGGTGTGGAGAGGAAGACCATGGGCTGCTTTGGACTGCTTTGAAAAAGCCTACCGCGCCACATCTCTTCGGCCGGAGTTGAGCACAGACGAACCTGCCTGGAGTGATGCCGTCGAAGCCTGCTCAGATCTCGTCTCTGCGTATGAGTCTTTTGGGGATTTGCCAGGAAAACATGACGCTGGGGATGTTGTGTGTGCGGACTGGAGATACAAGGCCAGAAGTAGCGTCAGGTCTTTGATGTCGAAAGGAAAGCTGATGTGGGAGGACTCTGAAGGATGGGAAAGACTCATTTCGCTAAAGGAAGATTTGGCAACTGCATAAAAGAAATATAAACCTTCAATAAATATAAACCCATATGGAAGCCTCTTCTCCAACTAATGGACTGCATGGTATTTAGTGCAATCACTTCAGTTCAAGTCATTGATGATCAGAATTGGCTCAAAGAAAATCGTTGTGGCTCTTGTTCTCACGGATGTTTTGCGGGTAACATCAGTCGACTCGGCCGCTGCCTCAATAGGAACCAAGAAGTAGACTATCCGCTGATACGACCTGAAGAGACGAAGCAAGACTTTGGGTGTCTTGATCCTGAGCAAGATGGCGTACACCATGTCGAACAAACTATACAAACTGACGCGAGCCAACTCAGACTTCTCCAATCTCTTGAAGCTGATGTAAGAGAAGATGAGCCCGTACAAGAGAGGGGACTGGTCAAGGATATATTCTCTGTAATACATCAATTGAACACAGTAGTCGGCGAAGCAAGCAATTCCTAAAAGAACGGGCTCTATGCAACTCAAAACAGGAAATAGTGCGGTGGTAAATGCATTTGCGGAAATGAGCTCATGCAATACAAAGGAGATCAAGTTCATATAGGAGAAGATCGCGAATGAAAACAACTTCAATGGGTTGGGGTTCGAGGTCACATGAAGCCATGCAGCAATCAAAAGCAAGGTGTTCTCAGCATTCAAGAGTGATGCCAATGGAATTTCTTCCCGAATCGCCAAGGTTCCATGGGCCAAGACAAGCATGTGACGGAAAAACGAAACGGTATAGGTAGATATTGCACCTCCAATGGAAAAGTAATACCACACTGGCGTATGTCTCCACAATGAAACCAAGAAGCCGCATGCACAAAACAAATGCGAGAGGAGCCAAATGGCTTTCACCAACTCCATGTTTGTCATATTGGGCAAGTTTTTGCCCTTTTCGTACACTGTCGACATCGCCCGAGTGACGCAGGCTTTGGCAAATTGAATTTCGGGCGCATTGAAAATGCCGCGGACCAACATCGTTGGTGTGATTGGTTTTACTCTAAACATAGCAATTGATTCAAAGTTAAGATGAAAAGAAAAAAGAGGCGCTTAATGTGTTTGGGTGCAAATGCGTGGGGCCGAGTGAGGCAGGATGGCCGCAAACGGCTGCGCGACCTCGCAGCGGCTCTAGGAATTGGTGGCTTGACTCAACAAGCCCTCGGTTTCCCAAACAATTGACGATAAATGAATTAATTTCCCACATGAACTCGGATCCATGTAAAAAAAGAATGATGATCGAATTGCTTAGCTGACTGGGATACTAACAGCAAAGCTGGGCTCATGACTCGGGGAAGATTACGACCTGATGTAGAATAGGGGCGCCAGCTAGGTGTATGTCGATGGGTGGGACATAGACTTCATAGAGTTCATATCTTGGAGAAGTCTTCCAGAACTCAATTTACGCCATGTGCTTGAAGTGGGTCCACGTGACCGCAGTCACACATGCACACTTCCTTGGAGGACACACACTACAGAATAGGTATGCGCAATTGGTGGGTGATATAGTCACTCGCTTTTTGTTTTTCCCAGCGCAAATTTGAACGAGATTCGCTTTAATTGAAGGCATGTGATGGTATAAACAAAGTGCTAAACTTGCTTGCATCCAACTACAAATCAATTCGAGGTGTATCAGCGAATACGTCCATACTTCGGAGTGCATCCTTTTAGTGCGGCTCAATCATCTCAGCTCTCGCATTTTGGCGTTTCCAGGTAATTCGCCTCCCGCAACATTCTACTGAGGCAACTTAGACTTTGTATAGGCTTACAGATATGTCCGAAAATGCACAGCCGAACAGTCAGGAGGGCACCGGTACCCAACTGAGTCGTCAAACTAGGCCGTTGACAGGCCGCAACAGGCCGAGAAAAGCCAATAGAGATCGCAACAAAAATGGTGCAAAAGACGTCGACAACAAAGAGCAAAATGGGAGCAATAGTAAGACACGCAAACCCCATAAGGCCAGGGGTGAGTCTAAAGACTTTAGGCTTCTTGAGGTGGTGAAGCTTATCCGAAAGCATTTTCCCATCACTGTGAATGGGTACTCGGTGACAAAGGTTCTAGAGTCGCAAGCTACACTCGAGAATATTAAGTCGTCCAAGGCCGAAGGTGGAGAGACAGCAAGTCCAGTGCAGCTTTCCAAGAAGGCAAAAGAGTCGATTTTGATAGAGCATATCGAAAACGTCATCAAGAGAGACCCGCAACAACCAATTTACCTCAGCTTCATCATGAAACCGGCAGACCCAGACTTTCCATTTGAGTTAGACCTGCTCAATTTCAGTCTTACTGTACCCTCTGAGTACCCGCGCAGTGCAAAGGCATTGCCGTCGATCGTTGTTCTAAACACGGAGATTCCAAGAGGCTTTTCTGTCAATGTAGAACGAGGCTATCGTGAAATAGTCAACCTCGCAAGAGGAGCAAAGACTGTTGCGACAGAAGACGAGGAAATCAAGTTGGTAGTTGGGAAGGGCTTACTTTCTCAAGTACAGACCTTAAACAAGTACTTGGAATTATTCTTACAACAGGAGAAGAGGCAAACAATGAAATTTGTAACGTTCAAAAGTTCTCCGAAAAACACTACATTGCCAACGCCAGCTCATCTAACACCAACTCCTCGCCCACAAGAGAAGCTTGATTTGGCTGCGGTTGCGTTTGAAGATCAGGTTAATGTCACGGACGCCACGCGTCTAAAAAGAGAGTTCTACATAGGCGAGATGACGCAGAAACTTGGAAGCAATGTCAAGCTTTTCAACAGGAGCAAGGCCGAGGCTCGGTATAAAGTGCAGATTCCCATCGTCAACTCGCGCAATCTACCGCATCTATGGACTCACGGGAACAACAAGGTTGACGTTTTTGTGACTATACCGAACGCATATCCTGAAACTCCTGCACGAGTTATGATAGCATCAAATTTCAGTTCCAATCTCTTGGTCGCCAAAAAGAACGCTTTAATGAATGAAGGCCACGATTTGATCTCATTGGTGGACGAGGCAAGGGCAGCAGAGAAAAACTTCAACAAAAATGTGAACGTAAAGTCTGACGAGAAAATTTCCAGCCTCGTTCAGCATTTGAATCGTATTTCGAATCAACTTCATCTTCTTGTCTGTCCATCGGACCAATTTAGTGAATCTGTCACCCAGTTGATTAGTCTAAGGCCGAATGACATCGTTGACTCAACCAGTCGTGTGAAGCTGATGCATGTCACGCCTATAAGACGAGGTAAAACAAAGGATTAAGTGAGAAGGGCGATCACATATATTTATAGATACTCAAGATACAAGCACAGAAACTGCTTTTTCTCAAAACAAAATCCAACATTCATACAGGCGTCACTCTTCTCGAAAATCGACATATGCGCATTGTTCTACACTCTCGGACATTTCATACACTGAGAAAAGAGGAAACAATACGCGACGAGCCACCCAGTGACTTGAGTCATAATCTCTTCAACGCATTTCAATCTAATTCAGCGACCGCTAATACAAGCTAAACGCCTTCTGTTACGCTAAGCCTCCCTTGCCAATTTCTGCGCGCTATAAATTTATTTGCTCTTGTGTGATTATGGAGAGTGAAAGCTTAGAGTTCAATTACGCCAACGAGTGTGATCTTGAAATACACTGCTCGCCTTTCGGGCTCAGCGGCGTATACATAAAGGTACGGGGCACCGATATCATGGGGATAGGCTCGACCATGGGCCTTATAACGGGCACATCACGTGGCATGATCCATTACAATGATAGTGCCGATATGCTCAACCAAAAATACAAGTTGTACGTGGTGGTTGACGAAGACGGTACACTACGCATGGATTTCACTAAGATTGTGACCATTCATAAGACAGGTGAAGAAACCTTGCCTGATGACACAGAAAAGAGTCCCGGTGATGCGTTACCAGCATTGGTATTTACGGGTCCTTGCCCTGAGGGCCATCTCGATAACATTGAGCCATTCATTGGCATATTCTCGTTCGAAAAAGAGAAGAAAGCCTGAGCTTTGAAATTTTCTTCTATTCATCCCCTTCCTGTCTGTTAGATGAACAATTGGGACATCGATCTTATCAGATTGCAAGAGTCAGTGAGGGTATAAAGTCCCGTCAAGGGGCCACGACAAGCAATTGTTTCTACGGATTCACAACGATCACTATTCAATGTTGTGGCTCTCCCGAAGCGCTGTTACGAGTTGCGCTTGCGAGTCAAAGCCTGTTCGGACTGTGCTGTAATTCCCAACGAACATTTTCTACAATCGCCATTTGTTGCAGCAGGACTCGGGTTTCACTGAGGCTGTAACAATGGGGCACCAACAGCAAACATCAAGTACACTAATATAATCCCCGCCTCTGTTCGTGTCTGCAATATGATGGTGGGAGCAGTATGTTTTTCTACGTATGTCGATACCACGTCAGAGTTAGTCAAGCTTAAAACCTTCGTGATGAAATACAGACTTTCTGTCCAATAAAATACGAGAGTTAATATGCGAAGTTTAAGGAATTTACGTGGCATCGATAATGAGTCCCCAGCATTCTTTATCGAGCAAACAGTGTCATGTATCTTTGGCAAAGCATGTGGGAGTCTTCGACCCAAGCTGCTGCCCACTGAAGGTTCTACACGCCTCGAGCAGCCGGTATCTATATTGTTCTCTGGAAATCGGCTGAATTCTCAAATCTTCCGATATAAGTGTGTGTAAATTGTTATCTCGGCATTCGCCGCTCTGAAACATGTGCCTCGCGGGCTCGGTGCCCCTCGGCACGTACTGTCTAAATGCCAATGCGTGCGGAAGCTGAAAATCAATGAACCCAAGCGTGAGGCACAGAGGTGAGATACACAGCAAATGAATCTGATACTGTAAACATTTGCGAGAATGTTATCGAAATCAGTGGCGTGTCTTCAGAAAAAACGTTCTAGGAAGCACAGTGGGAAGTGCAATCTAAGGACTTTTTTTCGCCACCGAGGCCCACTCTCAAGCTGCCCCGGATTCTCACGCTCTTCCTCGGTCCGCACCACGCGCAGAAGTGCGGAGTGACCCCAGGTGAATGTGAATTCACTCTATAAGAAGAGACCTTCGCCCCACATTTGAAAACGACGTACCTCTATTTTTCACACACACTATCGAGGGTACTTTAAGTAACACCCAGACACTATAGAAAAAGAACTATGGAAAGATTAAACCAGTTGGCGGGCCAGTTGTCCCCCTCCCTGAAACAAGCCGTGCTTGAAAAACGCCCTGATGATGTTGTCATTGTGGGAGCCTACAGAACTGCAATTGCCAAAGGTGGCCGGGGTTCCTTCAAAGACGTCGGCTCAGATTGGATCTTGGCGAAATTTTTATCCGCGTTTCTCGAAAAAACGGGCGTGGACCCAACTTTGATCGAAGATGTGGCAGTGGGAAATGTGTTGAACCGCGCTGCAGGTGCATCTGAGCATAGGGGTGCGTGTCTTGCCGCCGGGATTCCAAACACGGCGGCTTTCGTTGCGATCAACAGACAGTGCTCCTCAGGATTGATGGCGATCTCCGACATTGCTAACAAGATCAAATGTGGTGAGATCGACTGTGGCATTGGCGCCGGCGTCGAGTCTATGTCGTCCAACTACGGTCCACAGTCCATTCCCAAGGTTGATGCTCAGTTGCAGGAAAACGAGGAAATGGCCAAATGCTTGATTCCGATGGGCATCACTAATGAAAATGTCGCGGAGAAGTATAGTATTCCCAGAGACAAACAGGATGCGTTTGCCGCCGAGTCTTATGCAAAGGCAGAGAAGGCCGTGTCCTCTGGTGCTTTTAAGTCCGAGATATTGCCCATTGAGCTGTACATAAAGGAGGATGACGATGACGATGACGAAGCCTCCGAGATCAAGCGAATTAATGTGGACACTGACGAGGGACCTAGAAAAGGTGTTTCGGCCCAGTCTTTGAGTAAGTTGAAGCCTGCGTTCAAGCCCACTGGTACGACCCACGCAGGCAATGCGTCACAGGTCTCTGATGGAGCCGCAGCGGTCTTATTGATGCGGAGAGACTTGGCTGAGAAGAAAGGCTACCCAATTCAGGGAAAATTCGTTTTATGCAGCACAGTTGGGGTGCCACCCGAAATCATGGGAGTTGGACCGGCCGTCGCCATTCCTAGCGTTTTGAAGAAAACGGGTTTGACTGTGCGCGATGTCTCGGTGTTCGAAGTCAACGAGGCATTTGCTGCTCAATGCTTGTACTCTGCTGAGACGTGCGAAATTCCAAGGGAAAAGTTAAACATTAATGGAGGCGCTATTGCATTGGGCCACCCCTTGGGCTGTACCGGTGCAAGACAATATGCCACGATTTTGCCCTTATTGAAGAAGGGTGAAATCGGCTTGACTTCCATGTGTATCGGCACGGGTATGGGAGCCGCCTCTATTCTTGTGAAAGAGTAGAGAAAACAATGATATTTAAAAAAAATTATGAAATTTTAATGATTTTGTTTACGAACATCGTGTTCGCTGTACAACTTTTTGCTGAGCCTTGAAGTGAATGCAACCGGAGGTCGCGTTTCTGATTAGGATGTCCCCGCATCCATGGGCATTGTGGTAATGGATAAGGCTATATGCATGCTGAAATGCACCATGTCGGGTGGTTCCTGCGCGATCTTTTGCACAATATGTATTGTAGGTTTATATGCCGTCCGGGACTGCATCTCGATAGTTACATGCCTTTCTTCGGCCGAACGTTGTGTATTTGGTAATGACTCGCGCGAGGGAACGGTCGAACGACAAAACTTTTTGACTTCATGTTATGTTCACAGCTTAAGTCCAAGAGTCTCGATGTTCGTCTGAATTGTGTCAGCGGTATCTGAGAGCAAGCCTCTTGCAATCTCTCATGTATGTCTGTTCTTTCTTGTCCGTAGCCCCCCACAGCGTTGGCGGGGTGCTGCGAAAGGTGCAGCCGCAAGCCCACCCAAATCGAGTAAAACAACCGGGATCATAGCCGAGCCAAGAGTGTGAAGGCGAGAAATACTCGGCATGCGAATAGCTTAAATATAAAAGACTGCTTTGTCCCTGGTGAACCCTGACGCTATTCCTTTATATTGATCCGGGCTCCTGAGTTGCTTGATTAACCTGTTCAAATTTTTCACTTCCTTCCCTTGAGCTGAGCCCAAAGCAATTAAACTTTACAGACTTCGACGAGATCCAACTCCATAATTTAAAGTTCGAAGCAAGGGGGAGGTTACGGGGTTAGTTGCATCTTAGCTCAAACCTATCAGACGTTGACGCAAACTTTACCAAAATACTTCCGACCTCTTCTTGATGACTTTCCGTGTTAAAAAAGTGTTCAGGCTTATTCTCTTGACGGGAGTCATCGGGCTCGCATATCTTTCGCTCTTCACCATATCAGAATTTAGTCTACAGCACAGCACCCGCGAGGCCTTATTCCTTAATTTGAGGGTTCTCTACAACAGATTGTACGCGAATACATCAAATTTGAAAGCTGACGACTTACGCCAGAAAGCCAATGGAATTATTACCGGAAAGCTCGAAGATGAATCTCCGCCCAGTCTTCAATATCTCCGATCTGATTACAAGCCACCAACTAAAATTTCAATCCCGCAATATTTTGTTTCCGCAAGCGATGTTTCTACGCGAAAACCTCTTCTTCAGCCATTTGACCCCAGGTTCACTTTATCTGTGTATTTAGAGTGGATTCGTGAGAACCCAGGCAAGTCCATTCCATTTCATTGGTCTGATTGGGTCGACTTGTCTGCCTTGAACAAATATATACTTTTACCCGACGAGCGGAAAGAGACTTGTCAGAAGCTCTTTGAATTGACCGACGATCAGAGAATGCAAAGTTCCGTTTCGCAGATTGGGCAGTACTGTGTGAACGAGAAAACATTTCCTCTTGGCTACAAAGTGACTGACTTCCCTCGGGCACAATCTAGAGAAAACAATCTTATATTGGCAAAATCATACTTATACTCTTCATGCCCGTCACCGAGCCAATTAGTGTTTCTCACAAATAATCATGGTTCATACCTAGTTGAGATAAATGACCGAAAAAACGATTTGAAACAGTCATTACTACAAAATGAGTTGCCGGAAGAGATTTTTGTTTCGAGGGATTCGGTGCATCTTGATGTTTTAGACTCTTATCGGCTTCTCATTGAAACGCAAAAGCCGCAAGTCGCATACCACGCCGATCCACTCCAGCTCCACTTGGATGAGTCCTATTTTGACATAGACATTGATAACACCATTGTGGCCTTGGAAAACGTTAGCAGAAGGAGGCAAGAGGAGGCATATTTATCTTCGCTCAAATTCTCGAAAGATGTGAATCAGCCGAAAAAGTCCTTCCGAGAGGTAAAGCTACTCAAATCAGACAGCCAAAGAGTCTTAGGAGACCACCACGACTGGAGATTCTTCAATGGGTTGACTATCAATACAGACAAGCAAGCACTTGTCTTGCACAGAATCATGAAGTCTTACTTGTTATTTTGCCGTACTCACGGCTTAATTACCTGGATTGCTCACGGGTCTTTGCTTTCGTGGTACTGGAACGGAATGATCTTTCCATGGGATGCAGATACGGATGTTCAAATGCCTATTCGGGACTTACATCGGTTAGCACGCGACTTCAATCAGACTCTAGTTATTGAAAACATAGGTCATGATATGCGCGGATACCCCCTTAATGAGATGGATTTTAGTGGAATGGGCACATATTACATTGATGTCGGTACCAGTATCACTCACCGCGAGTACGAAAACGGTCTCAACAACATTGATGCAAGGTTCATTGATGTGCAAACAGGTCTTTACGTTGACATAACGGGTCTTGCTGTCTCTGATGAGAAAGCTCCCGGAAGGTATGGTGGCTTGAGGCCCACCAATCCCGAGCCTGAAACCAACAGAATCAACAACAAATTGTCAAAATTGTATAACTGCCGTAATCGACATTTTGCTTCGCTCGGCGAGTTGTCCCCTTTGGTGAAGTCAGTTGTTCAAAATGAAGTTGGGTATGTTCCTCAAAACTTCAGCCCGTTGCTCAAGAATGAGTACAGGATTAAGGGGATGCTGGAGTTCAGCTACAATGGATATTACTACTTGAGCGCGATGAGGCTATGGGTGAAAGCGAGCTTTCTTATCGACTATGCAAAGAACCCTGGAAATTGGACAAACCATCATACAAGTTTGAGCCAGCGTGAAATCAGTGTCGAAGAGGCAAACGCCATAAACAGTCTCACTGAAACCGATTTCGCAAACCTACTTAATGACGAATGGGTTTTGCGTGAGTTTTTGAGCAGCAGTAATTTTACTCAATTCCATGAAGAGCAAATGAGCTCTTTGCTAACCAGCCGTATGAAGAAATACTATTTCAGCTTGGAGGAGTATGTCTCCGGGGGGCAAGTTGGCCGTCCAATATGGCCGGATTTGTTCATGAACGAAATTGCTGTAAATGGATGGGATTATGATGATGAGGTTCGCAAGGCAAATGCACTCGTCGAAATTTACCAAGAAACAGGTAGTGAGGCCTCGAAAGCTCCCATGGCAGACGCGAAAAACAGTTGAGAGTATGATACCAAGGAAGTGTGAGTACGACTTACTATTTGTCCCACATCAAAGGCCAAAGATAGTTCATGTAAGAGACTCAAGACACTGTATGAATCATACAATACATGATCGAGTTCGGTAGAAACTGCAATTCAATTCCCGCGATTCGACTCAAAGGCAGAACGCGTTGGTCACTGAGGGCAAAACAGCCTAGTCGCATGAACAGTAAGAAGTTGCAGTTGATAGAGTCACTATAGCGCAACAGCGTCTACAAGGCAATTGTTTTACCGAGTATTATCATTAGCACCCAACTCGCGCTTTCAAGTGTTATTTCAATTCAAATAAGCTACGCAAGTCTGTATAGTGGGCTTAGGCACAATGACTATCCCAAATCTTAGCACACGACGGCCAGGAAGAGCAAAGAAAGCTAAGTAACCATCTTCACCCGTTTTCGCCATTCCTGAATTGGTCATTCTCAGCTAGTTGTATTACAAATTCCCTTAACACTGCGATTGTGTGACACAATTCTAAATATAGTTGTAGGGAGGGAATGCAGGCATGCTAACAATGCCAAGAAATACGATCTTCAGTTATGTTCCATTTCAGGGGCAAACCGTGTTCAAGGACGTCATTGTCGCGTCTTGCGCGCGTGCAGCTCTACAAATTGCGACATGGTTGCTTATCACCCAGAGTCAAGTATGCTCAGAAAAAGGCCCTTTTTGGACATTATGCAACGCGTTTAGCGTGTTTATTGTTGAGGACTTACCGCAAATGTGAAGTAAACTTTGTTCAAAAGATGCGATTAGGGGCAAGACATCGGGTATAGCCACAACTGAACTAGAGGAAAATTGAGCACAGCAAAGTATACGATGTCGCGTGGTGGGGCAATCGTGGAAACAAGGGTACGCAATAACGCTCGGACTTGCGTCTGCAGGATGCTTCGTCTATACGCACAACTCATGGCGTGTCAGAATCACACATTAGCATAACACTTGGCTGGCAATTACTGCCTTTTTCGGATTATATACCGGAAAACGCGGTCGAGCAGGGGGTGGTTTGCGCGAGGACGCGGTGTGATTGCTCCTCGAAGACAGGGAGATAATCTTACAGGGCAGGCAAGCATTTGTGAGATACCATTCACGAGATGCAATTACACAGTTTTCCGAAGGCTAATTCTTCGGGATATGATGGCAAAATTATGTCAAGAGACAGATGGGTTGAACGAAACCATAGTTCTCTTCGCGGTTGACACTAGCTGGCGCAGTCCTCGTATTCTGAGGCGGGCCGCCGGAGAATTAATGGCGATCAACAAAAAAATAAAGCGTAGCTCATCTGAATGAGGCGTGCGGAAGCGTGCGAGAAAAAAAAAAAATTTGCGTGTCGCACTGCCTCGCCGCGGATCAGCCTGTATGAAAGAGATGTGCGGACTCCAATGAACGCCCGAACGAGTTCGATTTTTCTAAAATTGGTATGGTGGCGTACGCGGGCTAATTCTGACTCTTTTTTAATACACTCAAACTTTCACGAGCTTTTCTCACTTCTAAAAAAATTGTTGAGAAAGACGTACATTGCCGTATTTGTATTGCCAGGATAAAGCCAAGTTGTCGCTCAGGCCACACCGGGGGATATTCGAGAATATTCGTTACGCCTGCAGATCGCGTGGTCACAATAGCAAAAAAAGAAACGCGATATGCAGATAACGCACATAATTTCGCTCATAAAAAAAGGCATGGCGCGCATGCAGGACGATTATTGAGAGGATATATAAAGCTAGAATTCCCCGCGCCTAGCTTTTTTTCTTCCCTATCTAACCAAAATGCAATTCAAATCCGTCATCGTCGCTTTGACCGCTGCCTCTGCCGTTTTCGCTGCCAACGCCACTAACCGTTCCAACGCCACCAACGGCTCTAACGGTACCTCCTCTTCTGCCGAGGCTGGTGCCTCTCAGTTGGTCGGTGCTGGTGTCTTCGGTGCCGTCGCCGCTGCTGGTGTCGCTTTGTTGATCTAAATGACACACTTAAAATCCAGTATTTAGCATACTGTCATTTTCATTTTCATTTTTACAGCACTTTTTATACACGCTTGAGGCGTTAATTTTTTATACATGGCCTCAGCACTAATCTGTTACATTATGTATAGCCAAAGAAAATATACAAATAATAACTTACTCGAACACAACTTGATTGTAGTGAAGTAACTGGAATGAAGAGCGTAGCAGCCTGCAAAAAAAACCCGGATGGGCCGCGTTTTCTCATCCGGATGAGCCGCGTTGTCTCGTGATTTTCTTTGATGTGAGGTCTATTCGTCATCTTGGTGCACTGTTGCGGGTACCATAGTCGAATGACTCGAACCATTTACTGAGCAAAAGACGCATTAAGTCAAGGTTATTTCTTCTAGTCTCATCGCATTCACATGTTTACTGGCCTTGTTGAGAATATCGGAACCGTGAACGAATTCAGCGTCCATGATGACACCACTTCGGGCGGAGACGGGGTGTCCATGATCGTGGGGGATTGCCACGGAATCTTGACCGACGTGCACCTCGGAGATTCGATCTGCACCAGCGGCGTGTGTCTCACGGTGACAGAATTTGACGAGGAGAAAACGTGGTTCAAAGTTGGAATTGCGCCCGAAACGCTTCGCCGGTCAAATCTCGGTGAGTTGAGAAAGGGTAGCAAGGTGAACTTGGAGCGAGCAGTCACGAGCGAGGTCCGCTTGGGAGGTCACGTAGTGCAGGGCCATGTCGACACAATTGCACTGATAACGGAGAAACATGCCGATGGTAACGCAATTACGTTCTCGTTTAAGCTTCGAGACCCTCAGTACATCAAGTATATTGTCGAAAAGGGTTTTATCGCAATTGACGGTACCTCTTTGACGGTGACACGTGTGGACTATAAACAAAACGAGTTCTCCATCATGCTCATAAGCTACTCGCAGGAGAAGGTGATCCTTTCGCAAAAAGGTCTCGGGCACTCAGTAAATATAGAGGTTGATTACACTGGTAAATTGATTGAAAAACAGGTGGAACTAACGTTGGAGGGCCAGTTGCACCAGGAAGACAGCCCACTTGTACGGTTCATCACCGAAACCGTGAAGCGGCACATCAAGTAAGTAAGGTATATAAATCTTGCCACGGACAACTCGACAAAATTTTAGTTTCGAAAATGCCATCTTTTTCCTACCCCAGATCTTTGATGCGCGCACGCCCTGTGGCAAACGGCCCACGCTTCATGCGCAGTCTACCTCAACCAAGAAGACTTCAGATCATTTACCACTTCACACACAGCCATGGATATTGTTCTCGGAATCAAAGTCCAGGATGCGACCATTTTAGCCACCTCCAAAGCAGCCACGCGCGGTATTTCTGTGTTAAAGGCTACTGACGACAAAACTCGCCTCCTTAACGCCCACAATTTGGTGGCATACACCGGTGAGGCAGGCGACACAGTACAATTCGCCGAATACATTCAGGCAAACATCCAGCTATACACCATGCGCGAAAACGGCCTGGAATTGTCACCCAAAGCTGTATCGTCCTTTGTGCGTAATCAGCTCGCCACTTCGATCCGTTCGCGTAAACCGTACCAGGTCAATGTGCTTATCGGCGGCTACGACACCAAAACAAACACACCGTCCCTCAACTGGATCGATTACCTAGGCACACAGGTGGAATTGCCATACGGTGCGCATGGCTATGCCGCATTTTACTGCACTTCGTTGTTTGATAGACACTATCGCCCCGACATGACGTTAGACGAGGGCATTGACTTGTTGAAGAAGAGCTTGAAGGAATTGGAGACTAGAATGCCCATCGATTTCAAAGGCGTGTATGTGAAGATTGTTGATAAAGACGGTGCAAGGCCATTCGAGATATAAGTTACGAGCAGATCGTAAGCAAGCGCGACTCAATCAGAAGCATCCAGTGGATGATCCGTTTGAAGAAATTCATGACCCGACAAACGACGAGGAGAAACTTGTGTATATTCACAGAGTCTGGGGAGTTCTTATTAGATCTGGCCAAGATGGGTTTTGAGTATGCGCAGGCAAAATTAAGTTATGCACATATGGCAAAATTCAAGTCCCTCCATTGAACCAGAGCGTGCTATGTCGCTAGAATGTATTCTTGACTCCAGTAAATGAATAGAGTGAGAGTATAAATATACTTGTAGTTATACGTGAAGTATATGACAAACTCGCATCACACATACCTGCGCAGGATACCTTATAGAGCTTCATGGGGTCAAGACCAATATACCATCCAAGCCCGCTCAACTGCTTTGTTTTCCTTTCTTTCTCATTTCCAGTGACCGGGCCGAGCCTAGTTCTATTGTAATCAGGGCCATTTCGGCTCTCTCCTGAGACGCGCGTTCAGTCAACATGGGGGCCTACAAGATTTGGCCCGGCCAGTCCCCCAGGGCCGCCGCACCAGAATGCCAAAGTCTGATAAAGCTTGAAATCAACAAAGACGGACAAATGTCTGATCAGGCAGAACAGCTCAGGAATATAGCCAGTCTTGTGGAGCAGCACCTTAAATTCAAAGATGAAGATCTCACGTTGTCACGTTTCATGCTAAATCTATTCGATGAGTCTAGACGAGAGCCCGCTGGTGCAAGCTCATCACTATACTCCTCATTTAAGAATACCGTCAGTTCCAATGGTGGCGATGAGTTTCCCGAAGACTTCACACAATCCGTGTTTGATGAGCTCAATAGACTGCCCAAGCTGGCAATCTCTTCAAACAAGAAAAGAGAAGAAACGCCGTGCATGCCTCACAATTCCGCTGTTAAGCACGCCGACGAGCCTGAGCAGTTTCTTGCTCGAAAAGATTCGAAACACTCTGCGGTCCCGAATTACCTCACGCGAAATGAGGACCGAGCTAGCAGAAATGCAGAACCTTCTGATGGGAAGCAGGCCGCTTGGGAAGATGGACTGCGTTACCAAGGCCCTGGAACGCGACACGATGCAAAAATCGAGGTAAAGGAGGGGCAGATATATCGAGGCTTTGTGAGTAATATGACCCCCTATGGAGCGTTCGTCCGCCTCAATAGCCCCACGTCATTTGTCTCGGGTTTATGTCATGTATCCAAGATGCTGTTTAGTGGGAGAACACGCGTTAGACATCCACAAGACGTGGTGTCGCTAAATCAGGAAATTTACGTAAGAGTCGATGGAATTGCCAGGGACAACAGAAACAGCCGCCGAGACAAAATCTCTTTGTCAATGGTAGGTGTTGATCAACTAACTGGCGTTGATAAGCTGGAAGAATTAGACATGGCTCACACCCAGGAATATCAGCAAGAAAAGCGAGGTCGTACCCTTCTGAAGTCTGACCTCGAGCCTAAAAGACGACGCCTTACATCTCCCGAGCGATGGGAAATTCGCCAACTTATAGCATCGGGCGTTGCTACCGCGTCAGATTATCCTGATTTGAACGCGTATCATAAAGAGGATATGGACGAAGCAGATCTTGAAGCAGACGAAGCTGTGGACGTCGAGCTCAATACAGATGAGCCTGCATTCTTGAAGGGACAAATGGGAGGGAATGTATTCTTCAACCCTATGTCTATTCTCAAGAATCCTGAGGGGTCTCTCAGCAGAAGCGCCATGAGTGGGTCCAAGCTAGTACAAGAGATGCGAGAGGAAAAGTCTGCAAGACAGCGACAATTGCGTAAAGATGCAGTTTCTGCTCGAAGCTCAAATGACCCTGTCAAGGCCATGAGTGAGCGAGACATGGATCTGAAGGAGAAAACTGAAGAAGTGATCAATCAGTGGCGTCAGAAGCAACGCTCACAAAAAGCTAAACTTGATGGAACAAATGCTCTGATGAGCATAGACGAGCAGCGAAGATCTCTTCCCGTTTATGCAATGAGGACAAAGTTGCTCCAGGCGATCCGGGACAACCAATTTCTTGTTATAGTGGGTGAAACTGGTTCTGGTAAAACCACCCAAATTGTTCAATATTTCTATGAAGAGGCTATCAACAAGGTCGGAAATGAGTTCAGAATGATAGGATGCACTCAGCCCAGGAGAGTTGGTGCTGTTTCTGTGGCTAGCCGAGTTGCTGCCGAGGTTGGGTGCAAAGTCGGCGAAGAAGTGGGTTACACGATTCGTTTTGAAGATATGACCTCCTCGAAAACAAAAATCAAGTACATGACTGATGGTATCCTCCAGAGAGAGGCCTTGATCGACCCGACAATGCTGAAGTACTCTCTTATTATGTTGGATGAGGCCCACGAGCGAACAATCGCCACAGACGTACTTTTTGCATTGTTGAAAACCGCCTGTCTGCAAAATCCGGAGTTGAAAGTGGTGGTTACGTCAGCTACGCTCGATTCTGATAAATTCTCTCGCTACTTCAATAATTGCCCGGTCTTGACAATCCCGGGACGGACTTATCCCGTCGAAGTGCTTTTCTCGCGAGAGCCCGAACAAGATTACTTAGCAGCCGCGTTGGACTGCGTCATGCAAATCCATGTTGGCGAAGCTGAGGGTGATATACTTGTGTTCTTAACAGGGCAGGAAGAAATCGAGACAAGCGTTGAAATTCTTAATGCTCGAGTGAGGACACTAGGGGCTGCTGTTCTGGAACTCATCGTTGTTCCCGTCTTTGCTGCCATGCCTTCTGAAATGCAATCTAGAATATTCGAGCCAGCACCAGAGGGTGCGAGGAAAGTAGTACTAGCCACGAATATCGCCGAAACATCCATTACTATAGATGGGATCAAGTATGTTGTGGATCCTGGCTTTGTCAAAGTTAACGCCTATGATCCAAAGCTCGGAATGGATCTGTTGATTGTTTCTCCGATATCTCGTGCGCAGGCAAATCAACGAAGTGGTAGAGCTGGACGTACCGGGCCGGGAAAATGCTTCAGACTTTACACAGAGAAAGCCTTCGAACTTGAGATGCTTCCCAACTCAATTCCCGAAATACAAAGAAGGAACCTAGCGTCGACCATCCTCATGCTTAAGGCCATGGGCATCAATGACTTGCTCAACTTCCAGTTCATGGATCCTCCGCCGGCTCAAACAATGGTGAATGCTCTACACGAGCTTTTCACTTTAGACGCGCTTGATGATGACGGCCTTCTTACGCTGTTGGGAAGACAAATGGCGGATTTTCCGATGGAGCCAGCCTTGGCCAAGACGCTTTTGGCCTCTGTCGATCACTCATGTGCTATGGAAGTCTTGACTATTGTCGCCATGCTTTCAGTTCAGACTGTATTTTATCGCCCCAAAGAGAAGCAGGCCGCTGCGGATCAGCGAAAGCAAAGATTCCATAGTATTCATGGAGATCACTTGACCTTCCTTAATGTGTATAAGGCATGGGAGCTCAGCGGCAGATCAAGCCGCTGGTGTAAGGAAAATTATATTCATGAACGAAGCATGAGGCGGGCTCAGGATGTGAAGAGACAACTTGAAACAATCATGCACAAATACAGGCTCCTGGTCAACAGCAGCGATGACAACTCGACAATCCGAAAGGCCTTTTGCTCTGGGTTTTTCAGAAACCTGGCGAAACGAGACCCTCATGATGGACTCTATAATACACTTTTGGATCAAACACCGGTACACTTGCACCCATCGCTGTCTATCTACGGCAAAAGTGTGGAGTACGTTATTTATCACACGCTCCTACTCACGACCAAAGAGTATATGCATTGTGCGACAGCAATTGACCCTAGGTGGCTAACTGAGCTTGCGCCCAAGTTTTTCAAAAAGAGTGATCCAAACAATTTATCCGAGAAAAAGCGTAAGGAGAAAATTGTGCCACTTTTTGATCGATATGCTCAAAGCCAGGACTCTTGGCGTCTTTCGGCCCATGTTGAGGCAAAACAAAAAGCACTCGAGCAACTACAGCAGTAGATAATGATTGACAAATAAATAAGTGCCAACTTCTAGGCTCAATCTAGCATATATCAAGGGCGACATTATGTGTCAAGATCAGCTATGAAAGATGTCTATGCTCTGCCATTCAATTAAATCTGCCCGGCACGTGAACTTTTGCACGTGTGCGCCTGATCTATCCCCCAGACCAAGTGTGAGGGGCACAGCAATCACGGTTTTTGTCTTATGAACAATACAAAAGGTACCCGTAATGGCCCCCATACTCCAAGCCCTCACGAATGCCCGTTATGCCAGAGACGCTATCTCAGATAGACTAAATTTGTACAAGGCTGTTCCAGGGATTACGGGTAAAGGGGTCAGATTATTGAGAAAAAAGCATGGGGCAGGAGAACCAATAACTAGCGTTGACGTTCCGGGATCCTCATCGTTGGAGTGCCAACCGCTACATACTGAGAACGGAGACATAGTTGACTCACTGGGGAGGCGTCGTGTTTTAAAGGGTCTCAATGTGGACTCAGCAATGAAGCTACCGGTGGAACCTTTCATGCCGAGCTACGAAGGTGAGAGCGGTGATGCGGGAAACGTGTTTTTTGACGGCGACAACGTGTCTTTCGTCGGAAGACCTTTCTCGCTAGAAACAGCTGAGTCTCATTTGGAGAGAATAAAATCTTTGGGCTATAACACCATTCGCTACCTAATCTCCTGGGAGGCTCTCGAGCATGAGGGTCCCGGGATATACGATGAAGAATTTATTGACTATACCATCGAAGTTTTACGGATTATTTATCAGGTTGGAGGGCTATACGTATTCCTAGAACCTCATCAAGATGTTTGGTCTCGCTATTGCGGAGGTTCGGGTGCACCCATGTGGACATTGTATGCTGCGGGTCTTGAACCCAAACGCTTCTCCGCTTGCGAAGCAGCCATACTACACAATAGTGAGAGGTTTGAGCCAAGTTCACGGGATGAGGCACTGACATATCCCAAAATGCTCTGGACAACAAATTACAAGAGACTAGCGCTGCTCACGATGTTCACGCTATTCTTTGCCGGACAGACCTATTTCCCGCATTTGAAGTTGAATGGAGTAAACATTCAGCATTATTTGCAATCGCATCATTTGAATAGTTTGGAGCATCTTTGGAAATCCGTTGTGAAAAGGCTTCCTGAAATGTTGGAAAATGGGTCTTTAGTGGGTTTCGAGCTGCTAAATGAACCAAATTGTGGGTTGGTCGGTAGTTCGAACCTTGCTGTCATTCCTCCCACTCAACATTTGAGAATCGGGTCCACGCCCACAGTGTATGACTGCTTTCGATTGGGCATGGGATTACCGGTCGAAATGGATAACTTTAGAATCGCAATCACTGGCCCGCAAAAGGATGGCCGCGTTATTGTTGACCCCAGAGGACAGTCTGCCTGGCTATCTCCGGGCGAGGCCCTAGTCGTTGACAAAAAGTACGGCTGGACTAGATCAGGCTGGACCTTGGGTCTGTGTATATTCGCCAGCTCAGGGATTTGGACTTGGGAAAACACAGACCTAGACCAGATACACATGACTTCGCAACAATCTCGGCTTTCCTTCAGCACCGAGAACTGCAAGTTGCTCAAGCCCCATTACTTCAGTGAGGTCAGCGCGAGAGTCTCTTTTAATGTTCCCGACGAAAAACTCCCAAACGTCATTGATCAGCATTTCTTCACCAATCATTTTTTTGTGGAGTACTTCATTAAATTTAAAGAAATGATAAGATCTGTTGCACCAGATGCTTTTGTCCTCATTCAGCCCCCGGTGCTCGAAGAGCCGCCTACTTTGATAAATGATCCTCGCAAGATCGTCGATGATCGAACAATATATTGCCCCCATTACTATGATGGTATGTCTCTCATGTTCAAAAGTTGGAACAGTCGGTACAACGTTGATACGCTCGGAATCATGAGAGGACGATATCTCAACCCAATTTTGGGTATCGTCTTTGGTGAACGCGCAATAAGGAACTGCTTGAAGAAACAATTCATCGAAATAAAAGAAGAGGGTAGACGCTGTTTGGGGAATGTGCCCGTTTTGATGTCTGAAACTGGTATGCCCTTCGATATGGAAGGCAAAAAAGCATATGAAGATGGCCGCTATCAAATGCAAACCTGTGCTTTAGACGCATTGGCATATGCCTTAGAAGGTGCCGGTATGCACCACACATATTGGTGTTACAGTAGTATTAACTGTCATAAATGGGGCGATCGCTGGAACAATGAGGATTTCTCTTTTTGGTCACCTGATGACCGTGATCTTTCATTTGACTTTCCTGGGGATGATAGAAGTGTCAACTCATCCTCTAGATCTGACAGTATCACATCTACCAGAAGAAGCAGTGTTACACCTTCAATCAGAAGTATTCGCACTATGAAGGAGAATGCTGGTGTTGCCGAGGTGCTCAAGACTAAATTTGCATATCATCGCAAACGACTCGTGCCATCACTTTTCAAGTCCACCTTCATTAATGATCTACATGATGAATATGCTGACCCGAAAGTCGGCTCTGTTGAAGAAGCTTCTTTGGTTTCTACGACTTCGGATAACATTCGCTATAGACACTACAAACAATGCTACCCTTCTCCGGATGGCATTCGTGCTGTTAGTGCTGTTATGAGGCCCTTTGTTGTTGCGACATTGGGAACAGTGAAAGAGTCGGAGTTTGACATTAAGCTGTCCAAGTTTGCGTTGACAATCAAATTGGATATCGAAGGAGTCGAGAATCAGTTGGCAACCAACCCAACGCTTATTTTTGTCCCAAAATGGCATTATCCTTACCTAAACTATGACGATATTTCTCTTAACACGGGCTTCGTGAAGTATGACGAGATAAGCGAATATTTAGAGTGGTACCATTATGACTTAGAGGTCGATGATAGTGGCTCTAGTCTGAAAAGCGGTCTCGAATCGAACGAACATACGATCATACTCAAGAATCATAGTGGCACGCTCGAGGATCTCAGCCCAGGTGATGATAGTGCTCCCAGCGACTGCCCCATCGTTTGATACGAATGTGAACTTGTCATTTCATATTATTAAACTACACAACTAATCTACATCACCAATCTTCCGACGATCTCTTGGCAGAGCCCTTTAGCTCCTCTTTAATCAAGCCGTTGACGTACAGCGCAAAGTACTCGACATACGGTTTCAAGCTTGATTTTTCGTAGTCGAGAACACCTTTCCGCGGCGATGACAGTCCGGTTTCAGAATCTTCAGCCGGCTCACTCGAATCTCTGTTCACACGTTTTGCTTCCCAAGTGTCGATCTCGTCTTGAAGGAGTTTGAGGTTGGGCGCGGTCATCGGGTTGAAGCCATATGCGTCATCATCCATGTCGCCAGATAAATTTCTTGCAGGATCGAAAGGGACACATACGTTTCCAGTACCAGGGTGTATACAAAATGGCGATTTTAGCAAGTGGATCATTTGCTTCGAAACCTCAACATCCAATCTTGGGTACATGTAGTACATTATGATCTCCTTCTTTGCTTCATTAAGTTGCGACACCTGAGACTTGTGCTTGAGCACAGATTGTGCCACCGAGTTCAAATCGTCCCATTTTTGCCGAGACAGGGAGAATGAAGATTGCTCTTTCCACTTTGACCTCAACGCCGCACGAAGCGCTTGCTCTGGTATAAATGCCAACATGTCCTCGACTTGTGTCCAGTTGTCATCTGAGCCCAGTGACGTACACCAAGGATCTTGCTCTTCCAAAATGATCTCGGCAAACCTCAGTTTTAAAACCTCAAGCGATCTTTCGACGTGTGGGTGGAACGGTTTTTTCAAAGAAAGCGACGACTTGCCCATTTTCAGAGACTTTTGCCCCAATACATTCAAGTATTCCACCACAGCCTTTCTTCCCAGCTCGTCCAAACTGCGAGCCCTCATGTCGCTTACCCAGCAGTGCGCTCCTCGTCTCCCCGAGAAAACCCAGATAAAGTTTGTGAAGCCAAAATCTTCGCGTAGAGCCACAGAAATGACTTCACTAGCTACCTGAATGAACTTCCAGCACTTTTTACAGATATCGGTCTTGGAACAGCAAGTCCGAATGTCATCGTAGTCGGTTAAATCTATATCAAACACGAGTTCTTTCAGGACTGGTTTCATTGCATTTTTCGGGAGCGACTTCCTTTCTTTTGGGTTCACGGTGTAAATGGCCCCGACCTCAAAACGTGTCGGATTGGCAGTGACAACCGATTTCTGGAACTCCTCCGGAGTATTGAACGAGTTATACCGTTGGTAAGCCCCCAGGCGGTACTCATACGCGAACTCGCGCATCGTGAAATCCTTGCTTGGTTTGAGCGAGTGATTGAGCCACTTGAATATCTGCTTGAAGGGAAGAATTCTCTGATAGTAGAAAAGCATGTCAGACTCAGAAGGTCTCGACAGATTCTCGTGCGTTTGGGCAGCACTTTCTTCTGTATTGCTAACGGCTGTAGCTTCAACCATTTTGTGGACCTTCAAGTTTTGTTTCGGCGGATGATATTGGTTTGATGTATATAATTCGAACTTTGCAGAGACGCGTCTGTCATGTCACGGGCACCAAAGCGGAAGCGCGCCGCGTAGCTCGAAGAGCCAGACTACTGAGAAAAGCTGAGAAACAAGATGGGCGCAAATCGCTCGACGGAGATGAAGCTAATGCAATTCTGCTTCTATTTTCTCTATGCTATCTGTTTAAAACACTTACGTAGTCTATAGCTGCGCTATCCGACTTTTCCAGCACTTTCCGAGGGTTGAAACTTGTAAAGTGAGTTTGAATTTCGCCAGTACTCCGGGCTTACACGGTATGACTTCCATAACCCTGTTGGCGAGATCTGCGTGCATCAGGAGCTTGTAGCCACGCGAGCATAATGCGGCATTACGAGTGCAATGAGTTAAGGGTCGCTATAATGTTTTTTTTGACTAGATTTAGATTCCGGTAGATGCTCTGGTGCACTTCTTGCGGGATCTGAGCCATAAGTGACTAAGCCTTTGCTCTTTTCCAATGGGAGTATTGTATCTATCTACTTACTCGTGAACGAAGACAAGAGACACGCCTTCGTCACCGGCCGTGACAAGCTTCGAGCCACCGTCAAGCACGGCGAAGTCCAAAACACCCATGTTATGACCCACACCTACAAACAACTCTTCACCAGTACGAGCATCCCATTTGTAGATCTTTCCATTCATGCTTGAACCAATCAAGATTGGCGTCTCGTCCACAAACTCGAGCTTGGTGATAGTGTCATCGGCTTTGAGTGTGCGGCGCAATCTCCACTGTAAAGAGTCGAACAAGAGAACGTCACCCGAGACCAATCCGACGGCAAGCAAGTTCACGGTTGGGTTCTTGCACCAAGACAAGGCTTCGACAGAGAGATCGGCGATGTCCTCGACATTCTCAATTGTCTTCACATGATGCACGATTCTACCGGTATCCAAATTCACAATGGCCAACTGACCATCTCTCGCACCAACAGCAAACACATTCTTGTATGTTTTCAATGACACCCACGGGCTCTCCACGCCCTTGAAGTCGTCGTGGGGCTGCAACTTATAATTAGTGGCACCAGAGAAGGCGTTCCAGTTTACGATCAGGCCATCTTCAGAGATCGTCACCAATGTCAAGCTGTCGTGGTTATCCGTGTTGACGAAAACACCACCGTTGCACTCGGAGTTGTGAGAAAAGCCTGACATAACTTGCTCAAGAGACTTCGCGTCCTCGTTGATTTGATACACCCAAACCGAACCGTCGGGCGCGCCAAAGGCGAAATATGGCAATTCAGGATGAACAGAAATCCACAAGACCTCTTCGACCTCCTCCAACTCACCGAACTTGCTCCATTTCTGGCCTCCCTTGGCAGCCTTGTGCACCTGGATGCAACCGTTCATGTCTCCAGTTATAACAAATTTCCCGTCTCCCGTGAAGCCTCCAGCAATTACAGATTCCTTATGACCCAGCAACTCGCCCACAAACCTGGGTGGTTGCGTATGCGTAGTCCACATGTATGCTGTGTTGTCACCTGCACCTGTCACCACCATGGGCAAAGAAGGATGTCTGAATATCACAAAGACACTGTCTTTATGTTGGTCGAAATATGTCCATGAGTTGTTGGCCAAGTCAATTTCTAGCGTCTCCCCGTCGTCCAAGTCCATGTCGTTCTCCTCGTTATCCTCGGGCCCGGGCCCGAAATCGTCCTCAACCTCTTCCGCAATCTCATTGCTGTCCACGTATTCTTCTTCATTAAATTGTTCTTCGTTGGAAAGCTCCGGGGCTTCCTGGTTTTCTGGGTGTGACATGGCGATTAGTGGAATTGAAGTTTAGGTGTGTTCTTTTCGATGATTAATAATGATGGCAATAGGGCATCTCGCGCATCTGCAGGTGTATGAATAGCTTTTTTGGCTATCGCAAGATGCATAGAATTTTCAATAATACAGCCTATCGAGGGAAAAAAACGCCGTTTCATCTGTTGAAGTCAAGAAGACATGCAATCAATATTACTGACACTTCAGTTTTGAACCATGCAGACGTGGTCATTCCTGCAAAACTGTGATCTTCGCTGGTGAACTTTTTTTTTGCTTGTCGACTCCACCTTGTGTAGAATTCTTTCATGGTGAAGGAATGATCAGCTCATTAAGTATGGGCTCTCCATACATGTATCAAGGCAACCGTAATTTCTACACCTAGGGAATAAAGGTTCCCAAGAGAGTGACTTGTGTTACGTGCGTGAAGTAATTTCTATTGCAAATCAAGCGAAACTTGATTCCTTGCAAATGACCATCAAAAATCAGAATTACTAAAAAAGTCAACCATGTTTTCGTTGACGAATATATAACAGGTAAAATAACAGCTGCGTGTCATGACATAGGGAAAAAACTATCCGAGTGTCTCATAGCGCCATTCCTGTGATGAGCTCCAACTGCGAAGCCAAATCTTTCTCCGCCTTTTCGCTTTGAAGCCTTCTGTTCACGTCCTTCTCCATACCCTCCCTCAAACTTTGAGCATCCAAAACGTTGAGCTCCTTTTGGGCCGGCGCCTGTGACAGTAGAGCAGTATGTATGTTCGTGATTGTAGATAGGTCCTGGTTGAGTTTTTCGATTTGAGCCTTCGTCTGCTTTGACTTCACCTTGAGTTTCGATTTCAGCACTCCCGGTTTTCTGTGTGTCTTTGTGCTCCTTTTGTCCGATTTAGCGCCTCGGCTACCGCCCGCTCTTGAAGTACTTTTTGACATTCTCAAATAAACGTTGTTTCCAAGTCAATTACTCGTGGAAGTCCAAACTGGTGTGAGTATGGCGGGGGTCAGAACTAGTAGCATGCATATAGCGCACTGCATGGATTTCTTTGGCAAAATCTTTCTCGATGCTCATCCCCAGACAAGAGCTACGAGCACCGTACATCTAGAATATTGCCACGAAAAGCAATCGTTTAGTCAAAACGTCGTGAGCTCACACAAGCCTTATATAAGCAAGCGCCCCATCAAACCCTTTAGCTAAAGTACCTGATCAAACATGCCTTCCACGCACAACCGCGACAAGCCATGGGACACAGAAGACATTGATAAATGGAAGATCGAGGAGTTCAAACCAGAGCACAATGCTTCAGGCCAGCCTTTCAGTGAAGAATCTTCATTCATGACTCTTTTTCCCAAGTACAGAGAAAACTACTTAAGAACAGTGTGGGCCGATGTGACCAGTGCTTTAGAAGGACACAATCTTGCATGCCAGCTTGATTTGGTCGAGGGCTCGATGACTGTGAAAACGACGAGAAAGACATACGATCCGGCCATCATCTTGAAAGCCAGAGACTTGATCAAGCTATTAGCCAGATCTGTTCCCTTCCCGCAAGCGGTGAAAGTCTTGCAAGATGACATTGCATGCGACGTCATCAAGATCGGCAGTTTTGTTTCCAACAAGGACAGGTTCGTCAAGAGAAGACAAAGATTGGTTGGGCCCAACGGTAACACTCTTAAGGCCTTGGAATTGCTCACAAAATGCTACATTTTGGTCCAAGGTAACACCGTGAGTGCGATGGGCCCTTACAAGGGACTCAAGGAGTTGAGGAGAGTCGTGGAAGACTGCATGAAGAACATACACCCGATCTACCACATCAAAGAGTTGATGATCAAGCAAGAGTTGGCCAAGAATCCGGAATTGGCCAACGAAGACTGGTCGAGATTCTTGCCCAACTTCAAGAAGAAGAATGTCGCTCGTAAGAAGGCCAAGGAGACAAAGAAGCCTAAGGTTTACACTCCGTTCCCACCAGCACAGCAACCAAGAAAGGTCGATCTTCAAATTGAGAGTGGTGAGTACTTCTTGGGCAAGAAGGAGAAGCAGCTCAAGGACTTGCAAGACAAGAGAACTAAGCAGGAGGAAGTCACCGAGGAAAGAAAGGCCGAAAGAAACAAGGCGTTTGAGGCTCCCGAGGAGGACAGCCGGAGGAACAAGTTGCTCGATTCCGAAGACGGTGAAACGGACAAGAAAGAAAAGAAGGTGAAGAAAGAGAAAAAGGAAAAGAAAGAGAAGAAGGAAAAGAAAGAGAAGAAAGAGAAGAAGGAAAAGAAGGAGAAGAAGGAGAAAAAGGAGAAAAGAAGATCAGCTGAGGAGGACGTAGAGCCCAAGAAGAGAAGAAAGTCCGAGTAAATAGCATCGCATAACGTGAAATATAACGAGTCATGTCTCTTGCGTACGGTGTTTTTCTTATCCTGAGAGAGGGCGTGAATTGATGCGTGTGCGTCAAGGCTATTACCAAAAAGAGATGAGGGAATGCAGAAGGACCCGTTCGCGAAAACAAAAGTGGGACCATCAGACCCAAAAATCTCATTGCCTATACTGACTCTTTTCAAGATTTCGAATGTCCGAGCTGGCAGGATCTGAGAATAAATCAAAGAAATAATAGAAGGCAAGACGCGGCGCTACTGTTCTGAAACGGGTGTGTGTGTTTTGGGGTTGTATACACAGTCATTTTCTATGTGCAGACAACTGTAAACAAAAATACGCATCTCGTGCATAAAGGGAAAACTACGGATGGAGAATGATTTTTTGAGACGATAAATCAAGCGATCATACTGCCTAGCCGCGCAGCTCAGAAATAAATCTTTGATCCATCGCAGTGACGCAAAATCCGCTGTTTCCCACCCTCCTTGTCAAGCCGCTCAGTGCAGTGTGGAATCGTCTCGTACTTTTCCTTCGAGTTTCCTCCATCTGAGAACAAGCCACAGACACCATTGACCATCAGCATCACCGCCACGAAGCAAAGGTTCAATTGAACAGCTGGAAGACGCTTGAGAAAGCTTATACGGCTCACAAACCTCTCCATTACCGGCGATTGCCGACGATCACCAAATCCGCATTGATAAGCTCGGTTTTTGCAAGTCACCCTTTGTTACCATACACTCACACTGTGTACACCATGTCCAAATTGGATTCCTTACTAGGAATGGTTGATTCGATCTCTGCCCGTTCAGACAAGCTCGTGAATACCCTCAACGATTCTAACGCGATCATATCCCAGATTATGGAAATGAATACCACGATTTCTAAGTATGACACGGAGATCGACAATATGTCTCAGTTGGTATCCAAGAACAACGAGTTCTTAGCTGAGTTTCAGAAACTATATGAGAAGTCTTTTTTTCTAGAATCCAACTTTGGTCTTAATGACTGTTACACGAACGACACGTCCTTTAGTAATCTATACGCTGAGTATGACTATCTATGGAACGAGTTTCAAGCAGAAAATTCAAGGAAAATGCCTGAAACGTGCAAAGAAGGCCCTAAAATCCCCGCCCTCATTCCAGAAGGCGAGGGCACACAAGATAGGAAAGTCAAGAACACCATCTCAATCTCGAACCTAAACCTCAAACCTTTGCGATGTAAGGAGTCGAAGGTTTCGAAACAAAAGTCTCGTTACCGATTGTCAGAAGCATACACTCTCAATCCATTGCAGGGCTTTCCCATTCGAGAAGTGCTGGGAAGCTCAACAAATACCAATTACTCAAATGTCATGATGGCACTGGATACAGAACGTCACGAAGAAATCTCTTTCTGCTCGAAAACTTCTGTTGCGGGCCTGCCCATATCTGCTATTGATGACTTAAGTCGGACACCGAAATTTCTGGAAACTGATCGAGGGGACCACGCGGAAGATTTTGACCAGGCATCTCTGCCTCTTTTGTTCAAATCGCTCCATACGGTTCAATTTGGTACTACAAATGAGGATGGAGAAGCAGATCTCGAGTCGCACCTGCCAGCGTCTAAATTCGAAGACTTTGACAACTTTCACCATTTTTTGCGCCGCAGCCGAATCAATCTCAAAGAGACATTTTCTGTGATGGAAAGGGCCCGGTCCCACGACTCAGTGCTCACTCTGGTTGAAAACTCTGATCTATCGCTGTCTCAGTTCAAGTTTCATAATCCAGCAGACATGATCTACACACAGAAGAAGTCCATCTCCAGCAAGCCGACGGTCGAAGCGATATATTCAGAGCGCTTCGACGCAGAGTCAAAATTCAAGGAGCACTCGGCGATGTTGCTCGCGAAACAAGACTCAGGCACACATACAGAGGTGATGGCGACAACGCCAAAGAAGAATCAAAACTTTGACCTTTTTCGCTTGATGAACTCCCCCCTAGGTTCGCCTCGAGGCTTTGAAAGACTACTGACTCCGTCTAATTCTATGACCGATGAAACGACTACTTCCAGCCGCTTAATCTCTTCCAGGAGGAAAAGCATCGACTCATTCCTGAAATCGCTAGCTTCCAGCTTCATGAGCTTGGTTAACACATCTTCGTCTTTGCCAAAACATGCATATTCTGACACGAAAGCCCCCAAAATCAACGCCTACCAATCTCCCCCAGAGAAGATCAAGAGGCTAAAGAGAGACATCAAGAACCCAATTGCACCCATCAACGACACAAAATCGAAAAGACTACCGCCAACAGAGCGCATCTTGGCAAATGAAGGTGGATCTCTCTTGCCAATCAGCGCAAATAAAACTAGACTTGTGAAAAATAGAGAAACCACGGTACCTAAAAAACCCACTCTTCGCAGGCTAAGTCAATCTTTACTCACCGATGCTCTTAATGAGTCATTGATGTTTTGAAACCCACCGTTTTGATAGCTCCGATTATGTTCATCTGATCATATACATCCATCATGGCTACAATATTGTTGCGCTATTTGCAGACAGGCGCCACCCAAAGACCGTAAGTAAGATATTGTCAATGATATCATTCAATATATGCTTGGCTCTGTATCATGCAAAGTTATCCCGGCTACTAAGATATCTGCTCTCCATCTTAGCTCTATCCACGCGCTCCTCGATTTCCCTCGTTTTGGAACTCTTGAAGGAGGCCGATATAGCCTGCTTCGACTTGTTAGGCTTCGACATATATGTAATGGATGCCTTTGACGCAGACGCAACCTTGTAGTGCTTATTGACAGTCACACCACTGAAAGATCCGGTCGAGACTTGTGCCGCGTTCTTGTCACGGAAAGTCCTGAAAGAGCTCACCATGGATGGCTTCTTGAAAACGCGCGTAAACTCATCTGCGTCTTCGTCAGTAAGAATCTCCTCCTGAGGTCGCTTTCTTTGTTCGAGACTCTCGGAGCTGCCAGGCCGTGAGTAGAGATTACTCAAGCATCGTTTCTTGAGGGCCGAAACGTCCTCTCCGTCACTATCAACACCATGCTGTGCATCAGAGACCTTCTGAATTGTGATATAGTCATCCTCTTCAGTCTTTGATAAGAATGACAATTGTTTTTGCACGAATGATTCCTCCAACACCTTATTTTTTTTGGTCTTAGGCTCATCGCTGGCATTAGGAAGAGGGGACTCTTCTGTCGATGAATCCTCAGCTGTCTTCTCAGCTTCATCTTCGGAGTACTCACTTTCATCAAGTATGACGATGTTAGGCTCCTCTTGAATACACTCAAAAAACGCCTTGCTCTTCTCACTCTTGGTGCTTTGCATCATCTTTTGGTTTTCCAAAAGTCTTTGCTTTTGCTCCTCCAATTTCTGTCGGCGGTAAGCCATCAAAATCTCGTCCTCCTCATCACTTAACTCAATGTCGAATCTGTTTGTTCGGGACCTTTTAGTGAGACGGTGATTCTTGATATCGTCCATCAATTTCTCCAAATCACGCCTGTCCTTGATTTGATACTGTTCCATAAACTTCTTCCTTACCTCTTCGTCCTTTAGGTCGATGTTGAAGTTGTTGTCGATCATTTTCTCATCTTCTGAATTGGCCTGGTCAGAATCCTCTCTGTCCATTCCACCGATACCTTTCCACTCGTCATCGGACTCCTCGGCTTCGCCCTCCACTATTCCTTTCATCCCGCTACGTTCCATCTCCTTTCTCAACCTTCTTGCTTTTAGCTCTTTCTTTCTTATTCTGGCTTCATAGAGCGCAAGCTTTTGCTTTAGCTCCTCCTCATTCTCTTCCTGTTCGTCGTCGCTTTCTCTCACGTCAATTTCACATCCGGCTGAGGCTTGTTGCGTTTTTTCGCGAATTTGTCTTCTGCCTTTGCCGAGAGCGACGTGGACGTCTTCATCGTCTGAGTACGCATCTTCTTGAGTGGAAAGTATCCCGTCGCCCTGAGTAGAGGTGCCATTCAAAAAAGGCCCGTCAACCTGCGTTGCGAGAAATGAAGACTCGTCGCTTTTTTGCGTAGACATGCTCTCGAGGAATAAAGCTGGTTCAGGGCGGGGTATTCTGATAGGCTCTACTATCGAAGTTTCCTGCGTCGCTGTTGGAGGAGGAAGATTGGCAAACAACTTGTGCAGGTCGTTTCGAGAGTCATCAATTTCCTGATCTATAGCACTGCCAACCGGCGAGTCAGAGCGAGCCATGTCACTGTGTATCTGCATCACGGGATCTTCACTGTCAGCATCGCCGTTCTCTTTGCTTGGACCGCCAAACATGTAACTATCATCCGTTCTCTCTTCTGCTGACTTTTGTCCTTGATGATTTGCCTTCATCAACTCACCTTCCTCGTCGTCATCACCATCGCTGAGAACGACCCGACGCGCTCTGATGGCCCTTCTTTCTCGCTGAGTAGCTTCGTCAGAGTCGACATCACTCTCGCCGTCTTCTTCCTCCGACACCACCGAGCCGATGTCACTATCTGGAACGTCGCTGCCTAAGTCAACGTCAGAGACTTCTTTTGCGTCATCATAATCTTGATCGCTTTTATCATCAGTCAACGCTTTTTGCGCCTTTTCGAGTAGTTTCTCTCTCCTACGTATACGCCTGACTCTCTCTATTTCCCGCTCGAGCAAATCTCCCATTTCCTCCTCCTCTTTCTCGATTTCTTCTATAAGCTCAGAATCAGGATTGTTTTGTTTCAATTCGAGGAGTTGTTTCGCATTTGCGCGCCTCAAATCATTAAAAAGGGAGGTCTTGGTTCGAAGTGATGAATGTTTAGGGAATTTCGCGTTATTAGTGCCTGCTTTCAGAAGATGCTTTCTAGAAAACTTTTGCCTGAGCATGAAAGCTTGCTCTTTGGTTAGCACTGGGATGTCCGACTCTTCGCTGCTTTCAAAGTCTTTCTCACCATCAGAGTCATCAAGGGCGATCATGTCATGCTTGGGGTTGGTCGGAGATGAATTGAGCTGCTTCTTCAACTTTTCAGCATACTCTTCAATAGGCGAGAGCTTTTTTATCTGTTGTGCCTTTTTAGGCACATTGGAAAATAGGTCTAACACGCTGTCGACCTCAAACTCAGAGTCGGAGGAAAGTGAGGTTTCAGCTTTTTGACCAGTCTCCTGGACAGGAGATGTAGTAGGACTCAGGGGGGCCACCTGTTCGCTATGGACAAAGATGTCATGGTCAGAATCACTATTAAACGCATCGAGCAACTGTTGCACCGGGTTTATGGCTTTCTTCTTGAACATTGGCTGTATATCTCTGTGTCTCTTTTGCGCGCTCATGTCTTTCTCGATCTTGCTGAGCTCGGCCTTTGTCGTAACAGTTTTCTGGACCGACGAATCAATCGTCATCTCAGCCTCCTCATTTAACTCGTTTTCTTCGTCCGTCATGGATACGCGAGTCAACTCAGCTGCAAGAATCTCGCTCTGGTCAGATTTCCTGCTCAACACCTGTGTCGACACCTGCGTCGAACCGCCACCTGTTGCGTCCATGTCTTGTTCAGTTGGTCCAGGAATGACTTGAGTGGACCCCAAGTTAGTCTCGTTGGCCTGGTTTGTATGGTCAATTATCTGTGTGGATTTATAGAAATCGGACTCGTCTAATGCTAATTGCGGGAGTCTAATTGCAGAAAGATCCGTCGGCTTATCCGCCTCCGCGCTTTTTTCCAGCTGCTCTGCTTCATTTTCAATATGAACGAATAATGTTGATTTGGAAAAGTCGGGGATGATTTGTGTGTCCGATGCATTCTCATCAGGCTTGTCACCTTGAAGTCTTTTCTTGACGCGTTCAAGGACAGACGTGTCAAAAAGCATCCTTGACTTGGTAGATTTCCAGCTATAGCGTCCCCTTAGATGAAATTTGATCTTGTTTTGAGCTATCTTGTTCACAAACAAAGAAAATAGAAGTTGAGATGTGGTATAAGCAGCGTTATGGTGAAAAAGGGTTGGCTCGAAGACGTGTTTCCCAACCGCAGGCGCGGAATACGATTCACGGAAGCGCGTTTGTCCAAGTCGCGTTTTTGAAAACAGGCACGTGATGTATCATGTGACTCGCTCTGCGCGCCCAAAATCACATGCAATTGGATCTCGGTGCGGTTCCGAATCGGGGTAGCCGCCACATGTTATTATCATGTCTTATTTTGACTCGGTCGCGTCTCAACATTTCATCAGAGGTAGCTTTTGGTGCCAGATAAAAGCACAAGCTGGAAAAATAGCATAATAAAAAATGTCTATCCCATCCGCCTGCAATGAGATTCCCACTAGGGTATCACGTTTTTGCGTAGCCTCAGCAGTATCGTAAAACTTGATGGCGGAGCCGATGACTTACGTACAGGTTCATCCCCTATCCACGTGAACAAGACAGATTTGACGAACCATCCGTCCGACTTTGTTTAGGGTGTAATATAGTGCTAGAGTTGTTTTTGAAAACGTCATTGCCAACCTTACTCCAACCAACGTAAAGCCACGAGCATGTCGCTTCTTGTATGCATTGTTGGATTCTAGCTGCCATGTTCTCAATTCTGCTCGATCCAGCTAATTAGCCGAGTCTACACGCGCGCGCCGTCGTATGGCAATACGAGGCCTGGAATGGTTACACCTTGCC